>PITA01016979.1:0-44953 GCA_004023965.1 Spilogale gracilis | reverse complement strand
AAAAAAAAAAAAAAAAAAAAAAAAAAAAAAAAAAAAAAAAAAAAGGATACCATTTGGACATTTAATATGTCCAACTATCATATTTGTTTTTTTTAAGTATATTTTTAATTCTAATGGGCTACAATTTCTTTTTTTTTTTTTAAGATTTTTTTAAAATTTACTTGACAGTGAGAAGCACAGTTACAGAGGGAACACAAGCAGGGGGAGTGAGAGAGGGAGAAGCAGGCTTTCCTGCGGAGCAGGGAGCCCGATGCGGGGCCTGATGCGGGGGCCTGATGCGGGGCCTGATGTGGGGAGCCTGATGCGGGGCCTGATGTGGGGAGCCTGATGCGGGGCTCGATCCTGGCCCGATACAGGGCTCGATCCTGGCCCGATGCGGGGCTCGATCCTGGGTCTCCGGAATCATGACCTGAGCCGAAGGCAGTCGCTTAACCAACTGAGCCACCAAGACGCCCCAGTTTTCTGTCCATTTCTTAACTGGATTGTTTTTTGGGTGTTGAGTTTGATAAGTTCTTTTTTTTTTTTTTTTTTTTTTTTTTAAGATTTTATTAGAGAGAGAGTGAGTGAGAGAGAGCATGAGAGGGGAGAAGGTCAGAGGGAGAAGAAGACTCCCCGTGGAGCTGGGAGCCCGATATGGGACTCAGTCCCAGGACTGCAGGATCATGACCTGAGCTGAAGGCAGTGGCTTAACCAACTGAGCCACCCAGGCGCCCCTTGATAAATTCTTTATAGATATTAGATACTAACCCTTTATCAGATACGTCTTTAGCAAATATCTTCTCCCATTCCATAGGCTGCCTAAAACTAAAAAGTTTTGTTGAGTGTCTCCTTCACTGTGCAGAAGCTTTTTATCTTGATAAAGTTCCAATAGTTCATTTTTGCTTTTGTTTCCCTTGCCTCCAGAGACGTGTCTAGCAAGAAATTGCTGCAGTCAATGTCAAAGAGGTTATTGCTTGTGTTCACCTCTAGAATTGTGTTGGTTTCTGTCTCTCATTTGGGTCTTTCATCCATTTTGAATTTACTTTTGTGTATGATTTAAGAAAGTGGTCCAGGGGCGCCTGGGTGGCTCAGTCATTAAGCGTCTGCCTTCGGCTCAGATCATGATCCCGAAGTCCTGGGATCCAGCCCCGCATCAGGCTCCCTGCCCGGTGGGAAGCCTGCTTCTCCCTGTCCTACTCCCCCTGCTTGTGTTCCCTCTCTCGCTGTTTCTTTCTATTAAATAAATAAATAAAATCTTTAAAAAAAGAAAAGAAAAAGAAAGTGGTCCAGTTTCATTCTTTTGCATGTTTTCCCATCACCATTTGTTGAAAAGACTCTTTTTTCCATTGGGTGTTTTTTTCCTGCTTTGTCAAAGATTAGTTGACCATAGAGTTGTGCATCCACTTCTGGGTTCTCCATTCCGCTCCATTAATCTAAGTGTCTGTTTTTGTGTCAGTACCACACTGTCTTGATGACTATAGCTTTGTAATAGAGCTTAAAGTCTGGCATTGTGATGCCACCAGTTTTGCTTTTCTTTTTTCAAATTGCTTTGGTTACTTGGGGTCTTTTGTGGTGCCATACAAAGTGTCATGGGGATCTTGGGCTAAAGTAACCCAAATCTTTTAGGCTTCTTTGCCTTCAGTGTTTCTCAGTGGGGGCTCTATTGACATTATAGGAGGGACAATTCTTTGTTTTCTGTAACTATCCTATCTAGTGCAGGATAGTTAGCATTCTTGTCTCCCGTCTCCTGCTAAGTGCATTTACATCCCCAGTCAATGTAAATTTTTAAAGTACCCCTGCATATTTCCAAAGCCCCACTCCCACCCCAAAGATGATACCACTGTGGTTGAGGAAACCTTCTAGATATTCTCAGTCCCAAGTGGTTTCATATCACTATGACCTAAATTGGCTCGTAGAAATGTTTTTGCCTTATGGACCATCCTTGCTTTAGAGACATGTTTGGGGTGTGTATGTGTAGCTCAAGGACATGACTGACCTTCCCAGTATTCTCATGTAGGAGAGATGGTTGCTTTATTTTACTTCACATGCTTGGCTTCTCTTTGGACCCTCCCAAGGACAGGGCCACACGAACTAAACCCTCAGTCCATTGACCTGTAGATTTGGATTTTAAAGCCATGCTCCCAGAGCTGTGGGGATTTCCGACACCCCAGCCCAAACAGAGCAGCTCTGCTTTGAGCTGTTTTACGTTTTGGGATTTGGGGCATGCTTTCATTAAGAAAAAAGAGTTCTATTGCTTAAGTAGATTGAAAACCAACAGATAATATGTTTCTACGTATCTCTTTTGGTGCCAAGTCTTTATAATTACAGCTCTTCCCCAGTCCCATCATTTGAACAGAACTTGGAAACTGAGTGGACACCAAAGACATTTATACTGTTAAGTTACACAGCAGGATATCTCCTCCATGTCAGGCATTTTGAGCCTCATAGATATAGATTATTGCAAATTATCAGAGCCCATGAGATACTACAAGGTGAGTTTTCAGTCTGTGAATTACTACCCCTGTGGGTCTACTTGCTGGATTTTTAGTTATACAGTGGTGATATCCACCTAGACTGTTCCTCAGAAGGACTGTGGGTGTTTTGGTTGATTTCTGGACTCCAAGCATACACAGATTCCTCTGTCTTCCAAAGAGCTCTTGGCACGCTTAGATGTTGTGGCTAAACAAATTGAACTGGTAGAAAGATTTATCATGAAAGGCAAATAGTAATTAGGGTTGATGACTGATGCCTTGTGTGTTTTTTTGTTTTTTGTTTTGTCCCTGGACATTTATTGCTAATCAGGCAAAGATTTCTCAGTTATTTAGGCCTGGACTTTGGCCACTCCTATATCAGGAATAATGTCTGTCATTCTCAGATTTTCTCTCCTTCCTTTGTTCCTTCTTAGATTTGGACTGTATTAATTAGCCAAAATTAACTTGCATCCTGATGCTAAGTCATGGAACTTTCTTGGCTGGTTGAGAATTCAAGTGTTGATGGGGCACCTAAAATTTGCTACAAATATTTGATAGAATTAAGGCCTTCTAGGAAATTGTACAGCTTTGCCATTGAGACAAATATACACAGTCTAATGCAAGATAAATGTAATAAAGGGCTTCGTGGAAAAGTGTACAGTGCCTGAAGCATCAGCTCTTAACTTTGGCTACATGTTATAATCATCTGAGGAGGTTTAAAAACTTCTGATGTTCAGATTATACCCCAGACCAATTAAATCAGAATTTCTGGGGGTGGAACCCGACCACCAGGATATTTTTGTTGTTAATACTCTCTGTGTGATTTTGTGTGTGGCTAAAGTTGAGAACCAGTAGTCTAAAGGGATGATGAAGACAGGAAAGTCCACGTAGACAGGAATTTCTGTGAGCAGTAGAAAGAGTTGAGCTTGATGCCATCTGGCTTTATGTGGGAAAATCTGATGTCAGAAAGAGGTTAGGAGATCCTATGGATCTTAAACCTCCAAGTAAGAGAATCTCAAACCATCTGGAGAGGAGCTATGAATTCTACTGCCAGCTTTGCTACCAATGTGCAACAGCGTTTCCAGAGTTTCTTCACTCCCTCTGGTGGAATTAATTGCATTTGTCCCATTCAATTCTAGTTCTGTTTGTGTGTAAAATCTTTCCATTCTTCAATTAAACTTTATTGTTTCTCTAGATTTTTAATTGTAAAATACACATACTATAAAATTTACTGTCTTAACCATTTAAAAATACACAGTTCGGTAGTGTTAAGTACATTGGTATTGTGCAACAAAATCTCCAGAACTCTTTATCTTGCAAAACTGAAACTCCGTATTCATTGAACGTAAACTTTTCCTTTTGAGATAATTATAGCTTTATATGCAATTGTAATAATACAGAGAGATCCATGTACCCTTTGCCCAGTTTCTCCCAGTTTCTTCCCAGGTAACCCCCTGGGAAACAATAGTGCAATATTACAATCAAGATAGGCTGTCTCCATCACAAGGATCCCTTATGTTGCCATACCTACTTCCCTCCCATCTCCATCCCTACCTTAAAATTGGTAAAACCTAATCTGTTCTCCATTTCTATAATTTTATCATTTAAAAATGCTATATAGGGGCCGCCTGGGTGGCTCAGTTGTTAAGCGTCTGCCTTTGGCTCAGGTCAGGATCCCAGAGTCCTGAGATTGATCCCTGCATTGGGCTCCCTGCTCAGTGGGAAGCCTGCTTCTCCGGTTCCTGCTTCCCCTGCTTGCGTTCCCTTTCTTGCTCTCTTTCTCTCAAATAAGTAAACTCTTTTTTTTTTTTTTAAAGATTTATTTATTTATTTGACAGAGAGAAACACAGCCAGAGAGGGAACACAAGCAGAGACAAGCAGAGGGACTGAAAGAGGGAGAAGCAGGCCTCCCACCGAGCAGGAAGCCCGATGTGGGGCTCGATCCCCGGTCTCCAGGATCATGACCTGAGCCGAAGGCAGCCACTCAACCAACTGAGCCACCCAGGCGCCCCAGTAAACTCTTTTTTTAAAAGGAATATTATATAAACAATCACATAGTATGTAACCTTTCAGGATTAACTTTTTTCACTCAGCATAATTCTCCGGAGATTCATCCAAGTCATGTGTGTATCCGTAATTTGTTCCTTTTTACTGCTGAGTAGTATTCCATACTGTCGATGTACGATGTTATCTATGCCACTCATCTGTTGAATGATATCGGCCTTCTTTCAAGTTTCTGGCTATTATTAATAAATCTGCTATAAACATTCGTGTACAGGTTTTTGTGTAAACATTAATTTTTATTTCTCTGGGATAAGTGCCCAGGAGTGCAAACGCTTGGTCATATGAAAATTGCATCTTTAGGATGTTTTTTTGTTTGTTCATTTAATAAACTGCCAAACTGTTTTCCAGGGTGACTGTACCATTTTACATTCCCCAAACCAATGGATGAGTGATGCAGTTTCTCTGCATTCTCACCAACATTTGATGTTGTCATTTGTTTGAATTTTAGCCACTCTGATAGGTATGTAGTGATATCTAATTGTGATTTCAATTTGTATTTCCCTCGTGGCTAATAATGTTGAACCCTTCATGTGCTTATTTGCTCTGTGTATATCCTTTTTGGTGAAATGTCTTTTGACATTTTCTCATCAGATTGGGGCTTTTTTCTGTTGAGTTTGAGAGTCCTTTATATATTCTAGGTAATGGTCCTCTGTTGTGTATATGGTTTACAAATATTTCCTCCCAGTCAGTGCTTGTCTTTTCATCCTCATAACCGGGTCTTTTGTAAATCAAATGTGTTTAATTTTGATGAAGTCTAATTTATCAGTTTTTCTTTTTATGGATCATGCTTCTGGCATCAAATCTTTGACTAGCCCTAGCTCATGAAGAGCTACTTGTTTTCCCTAAAAGTTCTACACTTCACATTTAAGTTAGCGATCCACTTTGAGTTAGTTCTTACATAAGGTATGAAACAAAAGATGAGAGATCTTTTTGTTTTGGGTAGCTTTTTTTTTTTTTGCCTTTGTATGTCCAATTTCTTCAGCAAGGTATATTAATAAAGCTATTCTTCATTTAATTGCTTCTGTACCTTTGTAGAAAAAAAATCAGTCGGGTATATTTGTGTGGGTCTGTTGCTGGGTTCTTTATTCTGTTTCACTGGTCTGTGTGTTTATCTTTCTGCCAATACCACACGATCCTGACTACTGTAGTCTTAAAAGTCTTGAAAATGGGTAAGCTGATTCTTCCTACTTAATTCTTTTTTTCCAAACTTTGTTTTAGCCATTCTTGTTCCTTTGCCTTTCCATTTAACTTTTAGAATAATTTTGTCTATATCTACAAAAAATCTTGCCAGGATTTCTCCTTTACTGTTTTGTTTTTATTGTGCTACTACACACATAACATAAATTCACAATGTTAATCATTCTAAAGTGTCCACAATTCAGTGGCATGTAATACATTCAAAATGTTGCGCAACAATCACCACTATCAAGTTACAAAATGTTTTCATCACCCAACAAAGGAGATTCTGTACCCTTTACTCAGTCATCCCCAGCACCCAGCAATGACCAGTCTGCTTTCTGTATCTATGGATTTGCTATTCTGGACATGTTATGCAAAGGAGTTATACAATACGTGATCTTTTGTGTCTGGCTTCTTTCTTTTAGCATAGCATTTTCAGGGTTCGTCCATTTTGCAGCTAGTATCAGTACCTCATTCCTTCTCATGTCCAAAGAATATGCCATTGTATTTATATACCATAATTATTTATCTGTGCATTTATTGATTGACATTTATTTTGGGTTGTTTTTATTTTTTTATATTTTTTATTACATGCATTTATTTTGGGTTGTGTCTACTTTGGCTATTGTCAATAGCATGCTGCTATGAATGTGCAAGTACAGGATTTCTTTTGAGTATCCATTTTTAGTGCTTTGGGGTATAATGTACCTAGGAGTGGGGTTATTGGGTCATATAACTTTTTGAGGAACTGCCAGACTTTTCCACAGCAGCTGAAACATTTTACATTCCCACTAGCAATGTATGCGGGTTCCATTTTCTCCTCATCCTACCAGTACTTGTTATTTTCCTTAATTGTAGCCACCCCTGAGGTGTGAAATGGTAACTTACTGAGGTATGTTCCTGCATTTTCCTAATGATCAATGACATTGCCTATCTTTTCATATGCTTGCTGGTTGTTTTCAATATCTTCTTTGGAAGCATTCTGTTCATCTGCTCATTTGAAGATTGGGTTGTCTTTTTGTTGTTGAATTATATTCCCTTTATTCTGGAAGGATATTTTCACTAGATATAGGAGTCTGGGTTGACAGTCTTTTCTTTCAGTACTTGAAAAATGTTGTGCCCCTTCTTCTGGCCTCCATGGTTTCTAGTGAGAAATCTGCTGTCATTGCTTCTCCCCCTACAAGTAAGGTGTCATTTTTCATTGCTTTCAAGATTTTTTGTTTTAAGCTTTCAGTAGTCTGACTATGATATGTCCTGGCTTGAATTTGTTTGGATTTATCCTCTTTAGGGTTTTCTCAGCTTCTTGGATGCATAGGTTTTTTCCTCTGCCAAACAGGAGTTTCCAACCACTATTTCTTTTAGTACTTTTTTCAATCCTGTTCTTTTTTTCTTCTTCTGGAAATCCAGTGATACAATAGGTTTATTGTTATGATCTTACAAGTCCCTGAGAGACTCTGCTCTTTTTTTTTTTTTTTTAATTTTATTTATCTGTTGTCCACATTGAATACTTTTTATTGTTCTATCTTCTAGTTCATGGATTCTTTCCACTGCCCCCTCCATTCTGCTGTTGAACCCATCCACTGAGATGTTTTGGTTTGGTTTGGTTATTGTATTTTTTAGTTCTAAAATTTCCATTTAGTTGTTCTTCTTCTTTCTTTCTTTCTTTTTTTTTAGTTCTTTTTCTTCTATTTCATTGCTTTTATTTCTTTGCTGAAACTTAATTTCTCTACTGGGACTTTCTATTTTTTCATTTGTTTCAAGCATGTTTGTAATTGCCTACTGAAACATTTTTATGATGACAGCGTTAAAGTCTTTGTCAGAGAATTCTAACATCTTTCATCTAGGTGTGGTCTGTTTTCATTCAGTTGAAGATCTTTCTCATTGGTGTGATGAGTGCTATTTTTATTACAACGTGGATGTTTCGAATTCTGGATCTTATTTAAGTCCTCAGTTTTAGTTGGCTTTCTCTGATACTACTCTGGCAAAGGAAGTAGGTGTGAGTGTCTTGTTACAGCCAGGTAGGTGCAGGCTTCCAGTTCCCCACTCTGTGGCCACTGACACGTGAGGGGTGGAGCTTCTCATTACTGCTTAGGTGAGGGCAGTGGTTTCTCAGCTGCCCATTAGGCTTCCACTGACACCAACCTGTCTGGGAGAGATAGAAAGGCCTTTTTACTCCTCCCCACACGGTCTCCACTGACAGTAGGGGATAGGAGTGGCCTTGTTATTATCACTGGGTGTTGGTGAAAGTCCTGACTCTTTACCACATCTCCTCTGGAACTAATCTGGGAGAGAAGGGAAGGAACACTTCCTAAAAGGCCTGGTGAAGGTGGATGTCTAGGCATCCCGTTCAGCCTTTACTAGTGTGTATTGGAGTGAGCCACATTCCTTCTGTGGTATCTGGCTGGAGTAGAGTGGTTATCATCTAGAAGTTTTCTACTTTGGTAGATTGCCTCTTTCCTTGTCGTTTGGCTAGAAAGAACAGGTTTGCTTTTGTCTTGCTTTTTTCCTTTGGCTGTCCCCACTGGCATTTCAAGGTTGCTGGCTTCTTCAGCACTGCATCTGGGATATGTGAGACAAAAAGAAAACTCAAGGAAATCACCATTCTCTGACAAAGACTTTAACACTGTCATCATAAAAATGTTTCAGTAGGCAATTACAAACATGCTTGAAACAAATGAAAAAATAGAAAGTCCCAGTAGAGAAATTAAGGTTCCTTAGGTTCTGAGGACCCTAGCTGGTCTGCCTCCTTTTTTCTGCCTTTCAAGTCTCTTATGTTTGTTTTATGTGCAGGTGTCTAAGCTTTTTAGTTGTATTAGCAGGAGGAATAGGGAAAAGTACAACTACTCAATCTTCCCTATTCATTTTCTTTCATTTACTTTGTTTACTTAGTTTTCTTTTTGATTGTGAGCTCTTTTTTTAAAGTTTATTTTATGTCCCTTCTTCTGGCCTCCATGGTTTCCAATGAGAAATCTGCTGTCATTGTTTTCCCCCTACAAATAAGGTATCATTTTTCATTGCTTTCAATGAAAATTTTAATTGCTCCCTACACCCAATTTGGAGCTCAAACTCACAACCACAAGATCAAGAGTTGCATGCTCTTCTGACTGAACTAGCCAAGGGACCCCTGGTTATAAGTTCATTAAGTATATTTTGTGACTTCAATGCCCAGTTTGGCACATGATCTGCAAATGTATGGGAAAAGGAAAAAAGAAAAAAGAACGTGGGGTAAAGTGGAATGAATTGCACTCTTCCCCCGTCTACCCGTAGGTGTATGATGCCAGAAGAGTAGGAGGTTTAATCCTGTCCTGAATGATGAGGTCTCTCTTGGTATTTTGATGTTGAGAAGGGTGGCTAGCTCCCAGAGCTCGAACTTTCTTTCCTAGGTTCTCATGTGTTACTAAAAATTATCAGCAGGTGATGGAATAATAGATGAAAATGGACTGTTGGCCAAAACATAAGTAGGTTGATGTCCTCTGATACAGAGGAATAAATTCTGCTGTCCTACCCACAGTTCCCAAATGCTGCTCGGAAAGTTATTTTTTTTTCAGCCTTGGGGTGCAGGTTGCTGTTCAGTAGGAACAGAGCTGGAGTAAAAAGAAGTGGGCTCTGTTAGTCTCTATAGTGACATGTGGCAATGGGATTACTGTTTTTTGTGAGAGTAAACATCTAGCATTTAGTTACAGATTTCTGGCACAGGAAGACACAGGAAGGTGGAGATTAAAGTCAGGAAGATGAATACTTTTCTTAAACAATATTTTGACATTGATATTTTAAAAGCAAAGCAAAACAGCATAAACCCCCACAAACACCCCATGTCCTACCACCCACTTCTTCCGTCAGGCCCTGCTGATATGCACACATCATTAGTGATTCAAGATTTAAATTCACTCTTTTCATTCATTATCAAAAGTATTTTCTGATGTTAATATGGAGGGGGAGTGCTTTTAAAAATTTCTGTTTGAACTCATCTGCAGAGAGTTGATAACATTGCAGTCATCTGACCAAAAAAAAAAAAAAAAAAGGCTGAGCAGAGGCTTTTGTTTCATTCTTTTTTTTCTCAATTTTTTATTTTAAAAAATTTTACAGAAAACTTGAAAGAATAAAATAATGAGCACTCAATTACCCCTGACATAGATTCATTGTCAATATTTTGTTACATTTGCTTTCTTTTCTCTCATATAGTTTTAAAAAAGTTAATTTGCATACATTGATGGGTATGGTTTTAAATGTTCCTTCAGTGGAAGCATGTACCCCATTTCTTTTTTCTTTACTCCCACTCTCCTTTCTTCATATAAAAAAATTTTAAAGCTCCATATCCCTCCATTCTCTTAGTCTCCCACCAGAGAGTTAAGCTCAGGTCCTGCTGACCACCAAGGACCGGTAGGCCCAGTGACTTTCCCTTGTCGGTAGTATTTGTTTTGGCCAACAGAATTTGGTCTAAGTTCACCTACAAAAAAAAGGTGCAATAGGATCAGGATCTCCAAGCATTACTTACATGACGACCTTTATATTTCTTAAGGAAAATTTCCTGTTCAACTGGGCAAAGCTCCAGCTGAAGATCGTTACTTTTCTCCTGGTCACAATTAAGGAAATGAGGGCAATACGTGAAACTGAGAGCTTCTTTCCTCTCTCCGTCTCCTCCTGTTACTTATCTGTGGTCTTGGGGACTGTGACCGTGTATTTCTGATCATCCCTTAGCTCTGGATGGTTTGGAAAGGTTCTCTAACTTCAAAAAAGAAATGGGAAGAAGTAATTTCCACTAGAGAAAGGCCCAGTTTTCAGGAATCTCAAAACCCAAAGCAGTTACAACAATATACAGAAGTTAAGTGGAAACATATGTTCAGAATCATATGATTTCTACCAGGAACCCTCTTCAACTTCCCTGGTGGTCTAGTGGTTAGGATTCGGCGCTCTCACCGCCGCGGCCCGGGTTCGATTCCCGGTCAGGGAACAGTAGTTTTTGAACTTTTTTAATGCTTCTACAAGAATCCTTTTAGTGATTAACATTGTTTTTCCTAGTCAGTTTCCTCTTTGCTGAAAGCAAGCTGAAATACAGGAAATGTAGATGAAATATACAAAGTAAAAAACTGTTCTACCTTCTATTAACTGTTGACGTCCAGTTTTAAAAACAGGATTGGAATTATGCTATTCATACAATTTTATTTCCAGCTATTTCTAAAGTTAAAATTTTCCCTTGCCAATGGAAATAAACGCTCTTCACTAACATGACATTTTTTTCAACTTAATTTAGTTTTTGAAAAGGTAATATATTTACATGGTTTAAGATTCACATATGCAAAGGATATAGCTGACAAACCTAATTTTTATCTCTGCCATCTATTTTCCTTATAAGGCAACCAGTGTTATGTTTCAAAACTATAATAATGTAAATATTATGCAAATGCAAGTACATGCATACATATATAAATATGCTCCTTACACAAATGATAGCAATCTATAAACATTTTTTTACACTTTGTCTTTTTCACTTAACAGTATATTTTAGAAATAGATTATACATGAAGTTTAGACATAAAGAGTTTCCTCATTCTTCCTTATAGCACATAGCATTCCATTGTATGGATGATATTCCATAATTAATTGAACCAACTTCTTTTTGATGGATACTTAGGTTATTTCTAATCCTTTGCTATTACAGACAATGCCACCATAAATAATCTTATACATAAGTCATTTTCATGTGTGTGGACTAAAGGCCCAGGGATTGAAATACTGTTTCAAAAGGTATTTGCATTTGTGGATAGATATTTTCAGTATTTCTTCCATAGATCCATACATCAGCAATGTACAATGTATTTAGAATTAAAAAAAAAACTCATGTGGGTTTTCATCAAAGTGGATTTTATCTAACCTATTTCTGGATTTTAGTTTCCCCCCCCTAAAATGTTGGCTTTGCAGATAACAGTTTGATCATATCTGTGTAAGGTGCATTCTAGGTATTTCTTTAGGATAAATTTATGCAAGTAGAATTACTACCTCATACCATATACTAAATGAATTAAAGAATTAAATGCAAGAACTAAAACAATTTAAAAGCTAAGAAAAATACACTAGTGGATAATTATTTTAATATTGGGTAGAAGACTTCCAAGATAAGAAAGCAAAGACAAAAATCATAAAAGATAAAACTAATGGATTAGACTACATAACAGAAAACTTCTGCTTATCTAAAAATCCTATAAAAAATGTTAAGAGTCAAATGACAAAGTGGTATAAGTCAGTAATATTAATATAATACAAATAATAGAAAAATAGACAAAGCATATAACTTAATAATTCTAAAAACAAATGCAAATAATTGGTAAGTATGAAAAATGATCAATTTCAACAGTAATAGAATAAATGCAAATTAAGATAAGACTTTTTATCCTATGCTTTCATGAAGATAAGAATGATGACATCCCATTGACTGATGGAAATACTAAAACTAATGTTATCGCTCCACACAGCAGTTTTTCAGTGTGTACCCAAAGTTTTAAAATGCGTGTTTTGATTTGCAACTTTACCTTAATGCATTTGCCCTACTAAAATAATCTGAAATGCCTAATAACTGCCTCAGGGGAGCCTTAACTTCATAACTGGATTTCAGACTCCCTCTTCAAACGACAGTAGAAAAAAATTAGAGTTGACTTTTTTTTGACTATCATAGAATTTTAATAAAACCATAGGGGAAATCATCAGAGCGCTTTCTCCTGTGGCTTTGTGTTAGAAATCTCTCTTAATATGAGTATCAGATCAAGAGTTGTGTGATGAGAATTGGGTAAGTTACTCCTAATAGAGAAACCGATCAGAAACACTTCGCGTCTGGCGTTGGTGGTATAGTGGTGAGCATAGCTGCCTTCCAAGCAGTTGACCCGGGTTCGATTCCCGGCCAACGCAGCTTTTTGCTTTCATCACTCCACCCTCCCCGCCCCCAAACTTTTAAATAGTTCAATTCAGTAATCCACCAGGGAAGAAAAAGCTTTTGAGACTGTTAGTTCTGGGGGGAGGGGGTCTCTCCGAAGAGACCCTTTGAGGTTTTTGTAGCTGCAACCGTGAGCCAAGCCCGTCTGCTGGGTTCCGCCGTTGGCCTCGCACCAGTTTATAACCATCCTTTTGGGGTCTTTAGGGAAGTATCTGAACTAGAGGCTGCTCAGATTTGATTTTCCAAATCATCGGATGCGGCTCTGGCTTACTGAGGAATCAGAATAAGGAAGTCATCCCAAGAGCCCGCAGTTCCCGGAGAGCACCCTGTCACTTTGAATGGCGAGGAAAGCAAGAAGAAACGAAGAGAAAACAAAACAACAACAACAACAACAACAACAACCACCACCACCACCGAAGAGGAGGGCCTTCAGCTCCGCTTCTCTTCCGGTTCCACCGCTCGGGGGCAGAATTGAGAACCTCAATTCCGGGGTACAAACTGGAAATGTAAACAGGGAAATCCTCGGCGCCGCCTCTCGCACCCCTGGGCGGGGCGGCTTGATCTTGGGAAGACCGAGAGGCGGCACGGGGAGCGGCGACAGGGCTTGGTACCCGGCCGCAGCCCGCTGCCCAGCCGAGGGGTGCTGCTGGCGCCTGCGGGCGGGACTTAGCTCAGAACCAGAGTCAGGGGTCACGACTTCGAGGCTGTGGAGTGGAAACGTTTGCTTGGTATTTTGATGGCTGCAGGTCGCTTGAAGGGGGCAAATAAAACCGCAGCGCAGGTTACGTATTCCTCTTCCAAGGGGCATAAAATAAAGCCGGACCGCGTCGCCGCGCAGGTGGCGCGCCGTGATCGTATAGTGGTTAGTACTCTGCGTTGTGGCCGCAGCAACCTCGGTTCGAATCCGAGTCACGGCATACGATGTCTCTGTGGTGGCCTCACTTTTTTTTCCCTTAACATATATAAAGCCTTTTAAAGGGGCTGAAAAAAGTTTAATTCTTTGTTCCAAGCGACCTCGCAGAAGGGCTGTCCAAGAACTGGGCGGATTGTTTCTGTTCGGCTCCTCCGCCACTCGCCCGCCTGGAGCAAACCACCGAAGCGGCTGTGGCGGGGACGCACTTCCGGCGGCGCGGGAGCCTCGGGGCGGCCACCAAGGTTGCCGGGGAGGGGAGCCCGCTGCCCCGGAACTCAGCGGCCGGGCCGCACGTTGGAGAAATGGAAGTCGGGAGAGTGGAGTGGAGTCCCTGGGGTTTTGACTCCCATCTGACTTGAAATCTTGCTAGGACGTTTACACGTAACAAATACGGTCTTTTACTTGGGCCACACAGAATTTTAGTATTTAAAAACAAATTCGTGCTCCCAGTGACACGTCCCTCAGCCCCACTTCCTCCCACCGCCCTGGCCGTCGGCTTAGAAGAGGGAAGCAGGGGCGGGAGGACCAAGATCCTGGGAGAGCAAGGCCGCAGGCCGCCACCCCCCACCCCACCGCGGGCCGCTCGCGGCTCTCAGCCCGACTCTCACCCCGGTTCCCTCGCGCTCTTCAGCCGCCGCCTCAGCAGTCCGCACGCCGGACACCAGGCTGTCAAAATGCCGGTCCGCGCGGACTTGCGGGAACAGGAGGTTTTAGGGCGCCGGCTGCCCCGGCCTCTGGAAGGCCGCCTGGCTCCGTGCAGTCCTCAGCACTCTCTCCGAGCTTCGGTCCTCGCAGTAAAAAGTCACTATGTGTTTACGAAGTTCAAGACCCCGGGGTCTCTTCCACAACCAGCGGTGTGTACGTGCACCTTACAGTCTGTCTCTCGAAGGAAATGACACCCTTGAAAGAGAAGCGCCAAACCACGAGCGCCCGGCTAGCTCAGTCGGTAGAGCATGAGACTCTTAATCTCAGGGTCGTGGGTTCGAGCCCCACGTTGGGCGCGCCATCCTTTTTCTCTTGGATTTTTATTCAATTTTCTATCGACAACCAATTGTGAACTTATAATTAACCCTTGCGGCCACTATACTTTTAAACTTCGGTAACAACTTCCAGAATACCCTCTATTCGCTCCAAATTAGACAGAAACGAGGAATCCGAGCCGGAGACTTTGGTCGTTGAGACCGAGGATCCCTGACCGACCGCCGGGGGGCGGGAGGAGCTTCTCCGAGGGCGAAGGTGACCGGAACCGGAGCAGCTGGGAGTCCAGACTCGCGGGGCCCCCCTCGGCCCTGCTGCGACTCCGCCCCGCCGAGAAGACGGGACGGGGTGGAAACACTCTTTTGCTTGGTGGGGGACATTCTGAATGAGGTTTTTTGAAAGGCCTTCTTAGGTAGTTAAAACGTTCTTCGCTCGGTGCCAAGGAGCATTGTTTTTGCTTTTTAGGGTTTGAAGCGCTGATCAGCCGCGAAGGGCTATAAATACAGTTCATTTACTAACATCCCGAAGGGGGGGCGGCGGGCGCAGGGGAAAGGAGAGTGCCCCGGAAAAGGATCTGGGGAGGGGGAAGAGGGACGGGCACGGGCCGCAGGAGGGCAGGAGTGGCCCGGGCGCAGGCGGGAACCTGGAGGCGGGGAGCCCCCGCACCCCCCGGCTGGAAGCGGGCCTGGGGGCCCCCAGCGGCGCTGCGCCCCCGGGCTTTGGGGTAGTTACTGATCCACTGGAGAACTTGTTCTGCCCGGGAAAGCCCGGACTTGTTTGCGCTACATTTGTTCCAGCCAAGTCTCCTTTCAGTGTTAGAATGGGTGGTCTGGCTTAAGTTGTTTTTCAAGGCACGTGCCAGCCAAGTTTGGCACAGGTCTAGAGGCTTCTCCTCAAGGGCGAGGACGTTGAACTCCTCATACAAGTCGTCCGCCTCCTTTCCCTAAGGATCCTTTACGTTTGTAAATATGTTTCAGTCTCCCACCAACCCTCTCCTAGATGATCAGTACGTTTAGCCAGTTATTCTCAACGTGTGGTGCCAGGAAAAACAGCAGCTCCACCTGGAAACTTGAGAGAGACGTACATTCTCAAGCCCCACCTCAGACCTGCGGAAACAGAAAATCAGAACCCCGGAGCTGGCCTAGCAACCTGTGACTTAAGCTCTGTAAGTGATTGAGGTAAATGTTCCAGTTCAGGAACCGCTGCCTCAGGGCAGCCTCCTTTCCCTGTCAACCAAGATCTTTGTTCTTGGCGGGGAGACTCAGTGTCACAATGATAACATCTCTCCTTAATTTGCTGTCTGAAGTTAACATGGTTTTCATAAGAATATAGAGGAGATTTTTTTTAGAATTCAAACTGGAACTGTATAATTCTAAAGTTTAAATGGAAAGGTAACAAGCAGAAATACTCAGGGAGGGGCACCTGGGTGGCTCAGTTGTTAAGCGTGTGGGTTTGGCTCGGGTTATGATCTCGGGGTCCTGGGATCCAGCCCCACTTCTGGCTCCCTGCTGAGTGGGGAGACTACTTCTCCCTCTCCTGCTCCCCTGGCTTGTGTTCTCTCTTGCTGTCTCTGTCTCACTGTCAAATAAATAAAATCTAAAAAAAAAAAAGAAAAGAAATACTCAAATTCTTTTTTTAGGGGAATTTTTTTTAATAAAGCAATAAGGAAGGACTAATCCTATGAAATATTAATTATAGTAATTAAAATAGTAAGATACCATGTATGAACCAACAGTAATATATGGCACAAGAATCCAGAAATATACCAAAATACATAAAGAAATGTAATACATTAGAAAGAGGGTCTTGAACCAAAAATTCTAATGAACAGTTTTGAATAAGTAGGTGTCTAGGGAAAAATAATGGTCAGTGAATACCATGCCCTTTACATAAGGATAAATTCCAAATCAATCAAAGATTTAAATATTAATAAAGAGGGACATGACATAAAAGTTCTTGTAGAAACATGAAACAATTATTTTATTATGTTGGTGTGTGAAAAAAAGCTGTCCTGTGACATAAACTTACAAGTCCTGAGAGAAAATATGAATTTGACTACATAAATCAAATGATACCCGCCTAAGTAAAGTCCAAACACAACAAAGTTGGGGAAATATTTGCAACTTGCATTGCATTAAAAATCCTCCATTTTAAGTTCATGCTTTGGTGGTTATTGTCCTCCTCACTGCCCTAATTGTGAACTCATACCCCAAAACAGCTGAAACCCCTTGATAACAAAGCCAACTGCTGGACTCTAACTCCCCTTCCTCTCTTCCCTTGTCCCTCACCCCCAACCTTCCATTCCCACCTCTTTCTCATTTGCTCTTCATGGACCCCACCCAAGACCCAGTAAAGACTTTGGCCCACAGGTTCTCCTGTTTCTACTCCCCACCTATAATATTGAGCAGCCTCCTGGTTATGCCCCTGTGTGGCCCCCTGCTGCACATGACCCCCCTCTTTGGGACTGTCCCGTGGCTGCACCAACTTCTCCAAACCATACCCAACAGCTACATTCATAGAACACACATATACAAAAGGCTAATTTCCCTAATATTTACAGAACTACAAACCAACAAGTAATAAGCCAACAACAACCCCCCCAAATAGCAAACATATAAAGAATAGAAAATATACTTTATATATACAAATATATATCATAAGGAAAGATATTCAACATTCAAGGTTGCTATTAATGAAAGCAGTGCAATTTGAAACAACACTGAAATAACACTTTTGGCCTATAAGGAATGCTAAAATTTGGGGCGCCTGGGTGGCTCAGTCATTGGACATCCACTTTGGGCTCAGGTCATGATCCCGGAGTTCCCGCATCCAGTCCCGCATGGAGCCCCCATCCAGCCCCCGCATTGAGCCCTGCATCAGGCTCCCTGCTCTGCAGAAGGCCTGCTTCTCTCTCTCTCACTCCCCCTGCTTGTGTTCCCTCTCTAGCTGTTTCTCTCTGTCAAATAAATGAAATCTTTCAAAAAAAAATGCTAAAATGTTTAAAAGTTCAATATGTCAGAGAAGTTAAATATGAAAGGGTAAGTTGGTCCAAGTTCTACAGGGTGCCCTTTTAACAACATCTGTCAAAATTTAAATAAACTTTTTTTTACTTTTTAAAATCCACATTTAGAAATCTATCCCACTATCCCTCCACATGTGTGAAATTAAACATATTCAATGTTATATATGGAGCATTTTTCATTAAGTAATAAAGACGGAAACCCCTCTAAATGTCCACCATTTGGGGGAGTAACTGAAGGTACAACTATACAATGAAGTATGGTTCACCTAGCTGTAAAAGAGAATGAGGAAGCTCCTGATATTCCAATAGGATGTGATTGAAAAGGAATGGTTGTAATATTTTGCAGCTCCTCCCATCAGGAGGTGGAGCTTATTTGTTCACCAGTGTGCATCTAGGATCGGCTATATGACTTGCTTTGGCCAATGTTGGTGCCTTAGCAAACCTGAGGCAAGCGCAAGCTTGAAAATTGCTGGCCTTTAGGGCTGAACCTCCTTTTGCTCCACCTGGAACCCTGAGGCCATAATCTGAAGACCCTCAACCTGGTCTGCTGGGAGAGATCTCAAGGAGCAAAAGATCTATCCCAGCTCTTCTAGTCAACTCAGTTGTGCCCCAGACAGGTGACTGAGCCATCCTATGCCAACCAGCCCCAAATGAACTGGCCCAGAACAGAAAACCTTCCAACTCACAGAAGCCCTAAAAAAATAATAAATTATTGTTATTTTAAGTCAATAAAATTGGGATGGATGGTTATACAGCAAAAGCTAACAAATTCACTGAGACATAAATCAAGTGATGATTCCAAAGGAACAGTCTTATAATGTGCAATTATTTGTATCAAAGGGGTAGTGGTGGTTGCAAGAGTTAGACACTTTTACTTTTCAACACCTCTGGAGTGATACACAAGAAATCTAATTCCCCCATTGAAAGGGCCCATTAAGTCCCCAGTATAGTGGATACAAATAGATCAAACAGTTTCAAAACAGTAGAGACAAAGAGGAGATCCTGTAAGCTTTTGGGAAGGGAAATGAGAGAACAGTTTAATGTAAATGGTCAAGAATCAGAAAAGTATCTGCCTTCCCTACAGTGTCCATGGGCTCCAGCATGTAACCATCAGGAGCAAACCTGTAATGAAACAAAGTCGGATTCTTGGCTTCTTGCAACAAAAGAGACAACATACATCATGGCGAACTGTGGGGCGACTCTACCTTCAGAAATGTTAATACTTTTTATTCAAAAAGTGGGGAACAGAGCCAAATATGAAATTGGTGAAGAAGCAACAGTTACTGGTTGGGAAAGGAAGGGGAAGCTTGGTCCTTTTTCCTGGTTTGGACTGTGTTCTGCTCATGTTCAGACATGACCATTGTACGAATGCTGGCCATACTGACTCCATTTGTGGCCAGCATTTTGACTTGTCTGCTTGGTGCTCATTCTAGTGTTCTTCCAAAGCCATCCCTACCCGCAAACGTTTACTGTGTATGTCTTGTGATCACAGAGGAGACAAGAGCACCAAGAGTTCTTTTATGGCCTTCAGCAGGTCCATTAAGATCCAAACCTTGAGGGTGCCTGGGTGGCTCAGTGGGTTAAAGCCTCTGCCTTTGGCTCAGGCCCTGATCTCAGGGTCCTGGGATTGAGGCCTGCATCAGGCTCTCGGTGGGGAGCCTGCTTCCTCCTCTCTCTCTCTGCTTGCTTGTGCTCTCCCTCTGTCAAATAAATAAATAAAATCTTTTTTAAAAAAAGATACAAGCCTTGGCAACATAGTTTTGGCCTCCTGAGGCACAGATGGGTCTGTTAATATTGGCTGTTAATCACATTTGCCCAGACCCTTGGATCTCACTGTTATGCTCTCCCTCAGGTCCCATCTCCTTACACTGTCTGTGAGTGAAGGTCTGGAATATTGTGGAGAATAGCTGAGCAGCCACTGGATCATGGGCCAGTCCTACCTGCCACTCACCAGTAAGTTACCCAATATAAAATTTCTGCGTCAACTGTTTGATTTGTTTTCCCATCTCAAAGTGCCTTCTCAGTTCAGGGGATGCTTGACAGTTCCTCTGCCTTCAAACAATCATCAGGTGGTTCTTATTCCCCCTCCTCCCCTTCCCCCTCCCCTTCCCCCTCCCCTTCCCCCTCCCCTTCCCCCTCCCTCTCCTCCTCTCCTCCTCCTCCTCCTCCTCCTTCTTCTTCATTCTTCCCCTTCCCCTTCTCCTTTGCTTCATCATGATTTTGTGTGATGTTGGTGTTCTGGGAAATTTTTTAGTTTTAACAAGAGAACATCACAGCCCATGTGTTTGAGTCAGGCCGGCTCTAAGCTCACAGCAGTGAAGAGCTGTTCTTCTCTTTAACAGCAACTCTAGAAAATAGAAAACAATGAAGCAATGCTTTGAAAACTGTGAGGGCAAATGATTTCAACCTAAAATTCTCTATTTGGTAAAATATCAGTTAATGAATATGGATCTAGTATATATTTTCAGACATACAGTGTCTCAAAGAGTTTAGTCCTTAAGCAATTCTCTACAGAAGTTATTGGAGGATATGCACCACTAATAGGAAGGAAGGAATGAAGAAAGAAGACCACTGGGAACCCCTGAAGCAGAGGACCTAACGAAAGAAAGAGGCAACCCCAAGATGAGGGTAAAGTAAAGGGAGGTATTATGATGACAGATGTGGGGAAGGCCTATAGGTCAAGTGGCCCAGACTGGAGGAGGAGATAGGAATGTGCCACTAGAGAGTTCTCGAAAAAGAAGAAAAAAATGAAACAAAACTGTGTGTTTCAAAATATCAAGAGGATATTTACAGAACTGGAAAGAAACCGGTTTAATTTAGTAATAAATGCCTGAAAAACTTAGCAAATGGAAAAATAACGTATTTGTTAATGCCAGGAGGACACATCATACAAAAATTGATCACACTAAATTATGTGGCTTATCTCTTAATAGCTTATGTATATTTAAAATAATCATTGATCTCATCAAAATTATGATATGAATATTTAGATGTATCAGAGTTCTCTGAAGAAACAGAACCAATGGAAGATAGATAAATATATATACATACCTAGGAGATCTATATGTATATATATAAAATCTATATATATCTTTATCTATTGAGAAAGAGAGATACATTTTTATTTTAAGGAATTAACTCACATGATTGTGGAGGCTGGTAAATCCAAAATCTTCAGGATCTGTCGGCAGGCAGGAAACCCAGGGAGGAGCTGATATTGTAACTCTAATCTTGAGGCAAAGTCTGGAGGCAGAATTCTGCCCTCCTCGGGGGACCTTGGTTTTTTTCCTCTTCAGGCCTTCAACTGATTAGACGAGCCCTACTCTCATTATGGAGAGTAATCTGTTTTACACAAAGTCTACTGATTTACATGTTAGTCTCATCTAAAATACTCCCTCGGGGCACCTGGGTGGCTCAGTTGGTTGGGCTCAGGTCATGATCCTGGAGTCCTGGGATCGAGCCTGCGTGGGGCTCCTTGCTCGGCGGGAAGCCTGCTTTCTCCCTCTTTCACTCCCCCTGCTTGTGTTCCCTCTCTGGCTGTGTTTCTCTCTATCAAATAAATAAATAAAATATTTTTAAAAAATAAAAAATAAAATAAAATACTCCCTCACAGGAACACCTAGAGTGATGTTTGACCAGATTATCTGGGTCCCATGGCCTAGCCAAGGTGACACATCAAATTAATCATCACAATTGGGAAGATGAGGAAGTGAGAAATGTGTGTGTATGTGTGTGTGTGTCCATGCACACACAGTGGTAATTGGAGAGGGAGTAGGTAGAAGAGAGATAAAGTACCTAAAACTAGAAATGAAGAATTAACGGTATTTTCTTTTCAGAGATGGAAATAGCCATCACTGATTAAAAGAATTTAACAGAGAGGCGGTGACCTCCCAGAGGCTTCTGTGGCACCTTCTCCAAAGGCCAGCCCTGCTGAGGATTGGGGGTTTCCTGGGGCTTCCTAGCCCAGGAGTCCCGGGCGCCACGTGGAGAAGGTAACCGCGGAAAAGATGGTGTGGTCTCCCAGCAGTAGCAACAGTGGAGACCCAGGGGAGACGAGGCCTGACGGGCAAGGGGAGAGAGATGTTTCTGGAACCTGGAAACTGAGAGTTCTAGCTCAGTGCCACGAACCAACAGCTGTGGCTTTGAGGTGTCGCAGAGAACACGGTCACTGTCAGCCTGCAGAAAATGGTTACCTTGACTTTGCCTTCTGCCCACCCTGCCCACCCCAGTCAGTGCACCCTGTGGGCCGCAGCTAACAGGAAGCCAGGGCCAGAGCAGTGCTTTTGGGCAGTTCAAAAAGATTAACTTCCTGGGGCACAGAGTAGGGTCCATAATAGTAAGAATGGATCTGGTGTGACAAACGCAGAATACCAAGCAGAGACGGCCTTTTCATGCTTGAAGTTTTTAAACAAGTTAATAGACCTTAGTTCTTAGAGCCCTTTTAGGTTTACAGGAAAACTGAACAGAAAGTACAGCGTTCCCATATACTCCCTCTCCGCTACCCCCTGCATAGGTGTTACGACTGAAGGAGTACTGATACGTTATTATTAACTACAGCCCGAGTTTTCCTTAGGATTCATGCTTTGCGTGGTACAGTTCTACATTTCTGAGATTTTCAACTATAAAATAATTTTTATCATTAGCTGCATTTTGGTGTCAAGTTTTTCAAAAAGATTTTGCATTCCCTCAATTAGTTCACGGACTTGAGCACATCTGCTTGTCTTTAGACTTGCATGATGTCTGGACTGGAGCTCTGTAAGTATTTGGTTCAATCCTTCTTTCCCCTAGATCATTACAGACCCTATAGGTTGCATTTATCTCTCATCTTTGTCAGAACCCCATTTTATTTATTTTATTTTTATTTATTTGAGAGGGAGAGCTGGGGAGACAGGCGGAGGGAGAAGCAGACTCCCTGCTGAGGAGGGAGTCTGATGTGGGTATGATATGGGGCTTGATCCCAGTACCCTGGGATCACAACCTGAGCCGAAGGCAGACACGTAACCAACTGAGCCACCCAGGCGCCCCAGAACCCCATTTTCTTATCAGAGCTCTCCAACTTCATTAAAACAAAGTTCTGTAACTGCCGTATGTTTTTCTTTCTTTTTTTTTTTTAAATTTTATTTATTTGACAGAGAGAAACCCAGAGAGGGAACACAAGCAGGGGGAGTGAGAGAGGGAGAAGCAGGCCTCCCGCCGAGCAGGGAGCCGGATATGTGGGACTCCATCCCGGGTCTCCGGGATCATGACCTGAGCCGAAGGCAGTCGCTTAACCAACTGAGCCACCCAGGCACCCCTGCCGTATGTTTTTCATGCCATAGCTTGATTCTCTTTTCCACAAAAATACTGGTAATGTGACTAGAATCTTGAAATGCAGGAATTTTTTAAAGATTTTTTTTTGAGGAGGGTATTAGTAGTATCTGTGAGCTTCTAGCTCAGAGCAGACAAGCAGATGAGGGAAGAAAGAAAGGAAAGGAAAAACTTCTAGAGCGTGATCCTTTAAGAATTTCCCAGAAAATATGGTTTGACCACACTGTCAGGGGACCAGTGGTGATTGTGGGTGAATGGCCTGCCCTGGGGTTTCAGCGGCCTATAGGCAAGTCTGAGTTAGAACACATGAAGATAGCCTGCTTCACTTGAAGTTTTTAATCTATACTTACTAGGAGGTAGTTACTTTGTTATAAAAGCAATAAAGCCATGCTTCTTAACTTTATTGAAAAAGATAATTGGTTTTATTAAAAATAAAATTGTTTATTAAAAATCAGGTTAGTATTTTGTATTCAGGAACTAGAAACTTGAGCCAAGGAAGTAAGAATTTTTTCATGGATCTTTCTATAATCCCTTGATTTTCTGTTGTCACACACACACAAGTCCTCAGGAGGAAGAGATCAGAGAACCACAGGACAGGCTCTGCGCCCACCCGCACACACCGGTTCTCAAGTCTGCAGTCTGGTCCCTTTACATAAAGGGCATTTTAAACACAAGCAATAACATTCCCTAAGCAAAAGTGACGGATTTGTACTGCTAGTAAAGGTCAGTTTGGATTGCCAAGAAAAGGGTGTTCTCTTAGAATGTGGCAATATGGGGGCGCCTGGGTGGCTCAGTGGGTTGAGCGACTGCCTTCTGTTCAGGTCATGATCCCGGAGACCCGGGCCTGCTTCTCCCTCTCTCCCCTGCCTGTGTTCCCTCTCTCCTGTGTTTCTCTCTGTCAAATAAATCTTAAAAAAAAAAAAAAAGAATGTGGCAATATGACTATGCACAACTTCTTTGGAGGGCCATCAGGCAGAAATTAACAAAATCAGCAATGACAATCTGATCAGGAAAGTCCACGTCCAGGAATCTCTTAGGGAAATCCATGCGTATGTGAGAGGGATATTTGTATAAGGATGTCCATTGAACAAGCACTTAGAACAGTAAACATTAGAGTCAATGTGGTGTCAAACAAGGAATGTTTGTATATACATTCCTTCGAAAAAATAAAAAATAATAAAAATAAATGAAAGAAAAACAATAACCCATCCGTGGAAAGATATGCATTTGTTTAGGAGGATGAGATAAATAACAGAAATGGTGATGAGATGACACTGAAAAGAGTCACAGTAGATGATGTTTAGTAAACATTAAGTCATCAAGTGGTTTATATGCATATCTCATTAAAATTTAAATTAATCCATGAGGGAAGTACTCCTATCTGCCCCCCTCTTATAGACAAAGGAATCGAGGCACAGAAAATTCATACTTTGTTCAAGCCACATCGGGGAAGAACCAAAATTTCCACCCGGAACTAGAGGCTTCACTGCAAGTGAAAATGGGTTTTGTTCTCAATTCTTGGAATTTTCTAGTTTGCAGGATGTGCAGTTGTAAAAACCCAGCTGTAAAAACCAGTTAAGTGAGGGAGTCTGCAGTGCCTCTGGGATAAAGGCAGGCCCAGAGGCCGACTATTGAAAAAAAAACACCTTTCCGGAAAAACTCCTTCCTTTGGGCACTTTGACCTGCCCTGAGTCTTCGGGCAGCATACTTCGGAGTCTGATTGAAAGTGGACAGAAGTCCAGGAGACTCCGAGGATAAATAAGGTCCTTAACAAGTAACCGGAAGGTGCAAGTTGCCCATAAAAGAGGCCGTCCCTGGGTGGGCTCGAACCACCAACCTTTCGGTTAACAGCCGAACGCGCTAACCCATTGCGCCACAGAGACACGGGAGCTTCTCCTCCGAAACTCATTTCCTGATCTCGGAACTTGCTTTCCAACCTCTGGCTACGGCCGTCTCCTTCTCCCCCTCCGGAAACCGGAGGCGCCGGAGCCGCTGAAGCCGCGGGTCGTGTCACTGGCCTGTCGGCACGTCGCTCCCGCGCCAGGCACCGGGGAGCTCGGAGAGCCCACCGCCGGACCCACCCCCTCTCCGCCTGCTCTGCCGCCTGCACAGCCGCCGGGCCCGGGGTCGCCCGCAGCCTCTCGGGCTGAACTCCTGCACCTGCCCATTCTGAGCTCGGATTTCCCCGTGGCGCTCGCAGCGAGTCCCCACGGGACCAGGCCGCCACCCCCACGGCCCCCACTCGCTGCGCGGGGCGGACTCCTGCGGCCGGACCCGGCGTGGCTCCGATGAGCCTGGTGCCGCGGAGCGGGGCCGCCGCCCGTGGCACTCCCTAAATGCTTGCAGACGGATCCTCTCCGCCGTGGGGGCCCCAGGAGGCCAAGAATCCCAGGGTGGGCTTCCAAGCTTTGAGTCCTGCGAGGGGCTCGGGAGAGGGAAGGCGGCCACGGCTTCTCCGAGGCGGGCGCTCTTTGGTCCCCGGAGCCGATCGAGAAGGCGGCGAAGGTCTCGACTCTAGACCTGAGCTCCCACCGCGGGCCGCTCGCGGCAGCCTCGGTCCGGCCGCGGCGGTCCTGGGCTGGGGTGCCGAGGGTTGAACCGGGGAAGCTGGAGAAGAGAAGGGAGCCGGGGGGCGCGGGGCAGCCTGGTGAGCCCCTCACCGCGAGCGCTCGGCCGCCGAACAAGAAGGCCGTCGTTTCGGCCACCTTCCGTCTCCTGAGTGCGCTCGGTGCTCTCGACTCCGAGACCCAGCTATTCCTCTTTAAACGCTCGGATAACGACGGCAGCGCCCTGAGACGTCACCCTTTGGACCTGGCGACTTCCCGAACGCAGCCTCGGAGCTGCTGGGGGAGCCACAGTCCCTGCTCACGGCCGCGACCCGGCCCCCCTCCCCGGGGAACCCGGCCCGGCCCCGGCCCGGAGCAGGCGGCGCGCTCCTCCTCCCCGGCCCTGCGCCCTGCCCAAGGTGGGGACGAATGTCACGAACCGTCTGGACTTCAAGGAGGGGCACTCCCAGAGGCAACCGTAGGAGAGGCTCGTGAAGAATTCTAAAGAACAGGGTGTCCGAGCGAACTTAATATTATTACTGGAGTAAGATGAGAATGCTTGTATTGAGTAGGACGATGACAGCTGTAGCTTTACGGCCACATAAATAGAGCTGAAAGTTCCCTGTAGCTTTGTAGCCATTTGAGGGCGACCTGTCAGCATGCGCTCGGGCGCTTTTTCTTTATAAACGTAGCTAATGATACTCTATTAAGGTGAGTTCCTTTGAGTCTCAATTTATTGATCGGTGGAGAGCGCGCGGCTGGAACACAGAAAATGGGCTCGGCATCACGTCAATCTTCACCTGTGCCGAAAGCCCTTGCAGAAAAGCGCCCACGATGGTCGTGGAGGGTTGAAAAATTCCCGTAACAGGGCTGGCCGAGGACGTGGGGATCCATGGTAGGTCTCCGGGGGCCCCTTCGGATGGCCTGAAAAATCCTTTTATCCTGGACATCCTTTCCATGGAAGTCCGCAGTTCAGTTTGCGCGGAAACTAGCACCCGGAGAGGCCCTACGGAAAGGCCCTACGGAAAGAGTGGGAGGGGGGCTGGCGTCGCTCCCTCAGCCCGACTCCACCTCCCCACGGCCCGATGGGCACTTTCTCTCCACGACGCTGGTCCCTGCTTGAACTCGGAAGGTGACAAATCCTAGGCCGGAATTGTGATTTAGTGCCCATCGGGCCGTGGGCAGGAGGAAATCCTTTAAAAGCTCTACAGACCTGTTTCCTGATCAGCAACACGCCTAGGTCTTGGCTCAGGTATCTTACATTTGGGCAACCATTCCAAGATGCTAGGGAAAAAGAAGCCGGTCTACACCTCTCGACTTGGTAGCTGGGTTGTAGCGCCCACGACTTCTAATGTTAAGGTCTTGAGCATCTCCCAGCGGCCAGCCGATTTTATTTGGTTGTCTTGAGATAGGGTACCCGCCACGGCCGGTGCCGTGAGGATCCCCGCAGTGGCCACGAGGGGGCGCGTGGTCCCTTCCTCCTGGATCGGGGCTCCCAGGAACCACTACTTTTTTTCGGTTTGGTTGGTAAAGAATAATAATATCCTGTTGATTCACTTTCTCTGAGACTGGCACAAACCAATATCCTTACCCTTTACCACCGCAACTCTAGGATCGTCTTGAGTCCGGGCATGGGAGGTTGGTTGCGTGAGCTCAGCTACCCTGCTCAGAAGCTACCTCATTCCCCCTGCTGCCCTCACACTGTGGGAAAAGCCGCGAAGACAACGGGATTTGAAAGGAACTGATTTCCTTGGTAATCTTAAATGTTCTGTTCTATGCATTAAAAGCCTTATTCCTGGGGCGCTTGGGTGGCTCAGTTGGTTACACCTGGGACTCTTGATTTGCGCTCAGGTCATGACCTCAGGCTGGTGAGACTGCGCACCGTGTGGGGCTCTGGGCTCAGCTGGGAGTCTGCTTAACATTTTTTTCTCCCTCTGTCTGCCCCCACCGCCTCGATAAATAAATCTTTAAAGCCTTTTTCCAAGAAGCATGTGTAGGTGTCAGCAGATCACAAAGGGAGTCCTCTGTGGAAAAAAGGTTTAAAATCTGCAAGCTTGAGAGAAAAGACCTGGTGCAACCAGGAGCGAGGGTGGGGAAGAGAATCGGGAGGAAGATTCAGAACTAAGAGCTATAGCACTGGGCAAGAGGATAAGGGAGATACATTCCAGGGACTGGTCCCCACTAAGGGCAGCTTGTCTTTCTGAGCCTCCCTTCCCAACCTTTGTCTCTCAAAGCAGCCTCTCACTCTTCCACCCATCTGATTCTGGGAATACTGGCATTTCCTACTACGTCTGCTCGGCCTGCACAAAGTTCATTCTACCAGGACCAGGCACCCTACAGCTGCCCTTTTGCTAATCCTCTCTTCTGTAGTCCTAGGAGAGTCTGTAGGTAAGGCAAAACTTTACCTCTACAGTCTTAGGGACTCCAAATGGCCCTGAGAATTAAGCTGACCTAAGACAGATGAATAGGAGAAAAGCACATAGATTTTTACACGAACACGGGAGGTCCAATAGGAAAATGAAAAACCAAAGACGTGGGTAGGCCTAAATGTTTTTATACTGGGTTGAACAAAGGGAGGCAATCGTGATGAGGCAAAATAGATGGGAATTAGTGGAGGATATAAATTACTTTAACAAGGTCTGTATCGATTGCTCTGGGCCCTCACTTCCTGTCTGGCGTGACAGGAATGTTTCTTTCCTCCTGGTATAGGGAGTGCATCTTTCACTTCACGCGCATCTCCTGCTTTCAAGAAGGAAAGGGGAGGTCGAGTGCTGTTCTTCACGGGCTGTTTTCCAAGTGCCTTCAGTTCAAAACAATCCTTATGTCGAAGTGGCGTGTTTTGGTGTGGCATATCTTGCCGTTCTCCAGGTTCAAGCACGGGAACATGCCCAGAGGACAGGATACTCGGATATCTTTGTGATGTTATGGGGTCACCATGGTGAGAGTGAGTCCAAAAGTCCCAGATCATTCTCAGTATTTGTTAAAGTAAAAACCGAACCCTTCAGCTAGGTCATTTGTAAATGTGGAAAATTATTTCTAACTAATATTCAAATTAGTTAGAAATCAGTAATCTAGGGGCGCCTGGGTGGCTCAGTCGTTAAGCATATGCCTTTGGCTCAGGTCATGATCTCAGAGTCCTGGGATGGATCCCCTCATAGAGCCCCTCATGGAGCCCACATCGAGCCCCGCGGGAAGCCTGCTTCTCCCTCTCTCACGTCCCCTGCAATAAGATCTTTAAAAAAAAAAAAGAAAAGAAATCAGTAATCCATGTAAAATCCTTCATTTTATCTTTTTAAAAAGTTTTTGAAAGCACTTTATTATTTTTTTTAAATTTCATTCTTTTAAAAAATAACCTCTACACCCAACATGGGGCTTGAACTCACGACCTCAAGATTAAGAGCTGCATGCACTAATGAGTGAGCCAGCCAGGCACCCTTAAAACCCTGCATTTTATTTTTATGTTAAGATTTTATTGGTAAGTAATCTCTATACCGAACTTGGGGCTCCAACCTACAACCCCGACATCTGGAGCCTCATGTTTCACCAACCGAGCCACCATTTCAGGCACCTTCACGTTAAAGGCACCGGCAAGAACTGAGGGCTCTGCAATACCACCAGGTTAGCCTTGCTTTAAACACAAGAGTGGACAAAATATGTGAAGCATCTGTTTATAGACACTGGACAGAGGTAGTGCAAGGCCGTGATTCCCCGAGAGAGGGCTGGAGAAACGATGTGATGATGGAACAGCAAGCTGGAATCCCAGCAGAATATGATGTTCGCACGGAGTTGTGAAGGCAGAGATGAACATTAGGGCAGCTGAAGCAAGAGGGATCTTCAGGGCAGAGCCTGGGAAAGGAGAGATGAGTTTAGATGTCAGTTTCCAGAAGTCCACCTTGGGTGCCCTGCAGGGCATTTGCTGAGTGTAGAGCTGGGCATGCACAGAGAGCTACTATCCAACCTGGCTTCCCAGGGGACAGATGCTACAAGACGGAAAACAAGAGATCCTAGAGATCAGAGCCGGCAACACTGGGAATCAGGCCTCGTTAACAACTCTGCCAGAAATGCTGTGTTAGGTGTGAAAACCACATCCTAGTGTATGTTGACCTCCTTAGCAAATATTCAAACCACGCCCTGATAAGATTAACAGAGGAGCGGGGGTTTCCAGGGAGAGTCACACCAAGCTTTGGACTTTCCAAAGATCCACCTAAAAATCCAGTGCTACACAAATTCCAGGTCACGGATTAGTAACCAATTGCTCAGCAGAAAAAATGTTGATACTCCTTGGATGAAGAGATCAGAATCTGGAGTCTCTACAATGTATCTTTCAAAGTGTGCTATAAACAAAAGTACTAGACATACACAGAAACAAAATGAGGCCCATTTAATTCATACTTAAGAAAAAAAATCAGTCAAGAGAAGCCAACTCCCAGGATTTTAATATTAGCAGACTTCAAAATACGTATACATTATATGTGTCTATTTTATTTATATATTCATATAAATACTATATATGAAACAAAAGGAATCTACAATGTCATTGAGTGCCCTTTTTTTAAAAAAAAAGATTTAATTGTGTATTTTGAGGGGAAGAGCTCACCAGCAGGAGGGGTAGAGGGACAGGGAGAGAGATTCTCAAGGGGACACCAGGCTGAGCGCCAAGACCGGTGCAGGGCTCGATTTAGCAATCCTGAGATCACGGCCTGTGCTGGATGCTTCACCAACTGTGCCATCCAGGTGCCCCTGTTCTGTGTTCTAATAGACAATTTTCTCACACAGAAAAATGAAGATCACAGAAAAGAATCCAATATTTTGCAAGAGTGCATGCACATCCTCTAAATTAGCAACCAATATATGGTGCTGTTACTCGAGTGTGGGAACCATGTGGTGGAGAAGGGAGTGCCTCCTCTCACTATTACCCCTGAGGATATACTCGTGAACATTTTGCTTCCTCACCACCTCTGTAACGCTGGGATCTGTTGATCCAGCAGTCTTAGCTCCCAAGACAGAAGTGCTTTTAGCAACAGGTGCAATAATAATGGCTGTATGAAAACGGACATTGAGACGGCCACCTGGACGTTTGGGGATCTTCAGGACAAGGTGTCAACAGGTAAAGAAGGTTATTTTACTGAATGGGATGACGGATCCTGACCACGGGGAAAACCTGGACGGCTACTACACAACGGAAGTAAGGAGGAGTATTTGAGGAAGGCAGGAAGGCCCTCAGAAGACCCTTGGAACTCACTGCGCCCTGATTAAAAGCCAATGGGAAACTGCAACAATCCAGTACAGGCAAGACAGAGAATGGTCCAGAGATTTTAGGAATGAGGGTTTCTGGATCACTCCACCAGGCAAGACACCTGCTAACACTGAGGTATGGTGCTTGCTGAGGGCCAAGGAAATATGGAATGAGTAGTGAAGACAGTTATAAATACCAGCGACAGTGGCAGAAAATGGGGACTTGTAATGAACATGAGTATTTCTTCCTTATTTTGATATGGATTTTTTTGTGTATGTATTAACCAATATTTTTCTCTTTTCTCTCCCATCCCACTACCAGCTAACGAACATAAGATGTGTTGATGGTGGTCTTTTAACTTTTAATCTAAATATTTAGGTCGGAAGAGCAAAGAGGGGATGAATGTGATTCAACTGGAAGAGGAATGAACATCATTGAAAGACAAGGACTGTGTTCTTTTGGGGGAAAGGGCTCGCATGATTTCATTGTCCGAGGGAAGCATGATTTTCCTATTGTCTTTATTTGAAAGTTAAGAATGGTTTTTAAAGGAGCAGGAGGAATACCACGCAGACACCAAGGCCAGGAGAGGTGGACTTGTGTCAATTTTCACTCCTAAACTGGAGGCACATTTCACAGAATTCCCATCCCGGCCTAGTTCCCTTGCCTTAGATTACCATACATCCCTTTGGAAGGTGGCGATGGAAGTGGCTGCCATATTCTTTTAGGACCCCGAGAAAAGCCGCGGATGTCACCAGCTCCCACGTGCAGTTCATCAGCTGGTTTATGTTATGCGCATGTGGCAGCAGGCAGGCTGCAGCCAAAACTCTTGCCCTATTTCTTTCTTAGGGCCTGTTTCCTGGGCCTGCTGGACCTTTAAGTCCTTGGCAGAACCGGCTGGACACTCCTTTGGGTTAAACCTCTCTGCCTTCGGCTCAGGTCATGACCCTCCTGGGATCAAGGCCTGCATCGGGCACTCTGCTCAGCAGGGAGCCTGTGTAGTCCTCTCTCTGTGCCTGCCTCTCTACCTACTTGTGATCTCTGTCTCTGTCAAATAAATAAATAAAATCTTAAAAAAAAAAAAAATCAAAAGTTAGGAGTGCTGACTGAGGCAAGTTCCACATCTATCCCTTTTTATGGGGTTCACTAACCCACTTTGTCCCTGCACAAGTAAGCTCTGCTGAATCCTACTCCAAGGAAACCCCTCTTACTACTAAACTCCAAGGATGTTTCTGGGATTATACTACTTAAGAAACCAAAAAGGAAAACCAGGAGATGAAAACAAAGTAGAAAGTCAAGAGAACCCTGAAAGAAAGACAAATTTCCCAAAAACCAATTAATAAACAGTTTTGGATAATTTTTTTCTCTTGCCCACATCAGTGAAATTCGGAAAACAAAAACAAAAACAAAAAACCTTGCAAAATATACCAAAGGACTAGGGGAACAATCTTTGTAAAACTGTTCAGATATCAAAGAAACACACTAAAATGTCTGCAGGAAAAATAACTAGAATAAATGATCAATACATGAAAACCAGAAAAGATGGTAAAAAGCAGGAAAAAAACATCACGTACAAAAACAGTCCAACAAAGACAGAAACCATAACAATAAACGCAGAAACCACCTTAACATCAAAATTCCCCAAAGCCTACAGGAGCATCACTCACAAGTAATATAAGCATTAGCCACTACCTAAAGAAATAAAAAAAATAAAAACCAGACCCCAATCCCATCTTCTATTTAAAGACAAAAAGACAGGGGACAGCGCGAACGCAGTCCCCCACTACCACAAACTATGCAGTCGAGTTTCCCACATTTGGGGAAATCGCAGAGGTCAGCACGTCCCAAGTGCAATGGACGAGCCTCACTCTGGGAAAACCACCTGCGTGATCATGGTGTCTCCCCTGCCAGGTAAGTATGACTCCGCCCCCCTCCGCCCCGCGCCAGCCGCACACGCCTCACACTCCTTACACACGCTCACTCGGCTCCCCGCCACCCTCAGACTCCCGACGCCTTCCACACGCGCAGCACACGCAGCTTCCGCCGCCGCACCCGCCCCCCTTCCCGCAGCCCCGGGGATCAGCTCGCCTTTAGGCGCCGGGAGTCCAAAGAGCAGCCCCCGCGCTGCCCGATTTACATGCGACACGCCCTGTGTGACGTCACCGGAGGAGCCCTGCCCTCCGCCCCACGCCCCGCCCTCGCCCTCGTCCCCTCCTCCATCCTCGCTCCTCCCGCGAGGTCCAGCCGGCCCAACTAGCGGGCGGGTGGCCGTCGGGGACTGGACGTCTGCGGGTCCCCTTGCCTTCCCACCCTCACCGGCTGCGGCGGCGGCGGCGGCGGCCGTGGGTTCTGAATCTGTGTGCCGCGGGGAACCTGTCCGGCCGACTGCTGATGCCTCGGCGGTACCTGTCTTCAAACACTGCCTTTCTGTGTGTAAAACAGAACAAAGGGGAGGCCTCCTTTCAGATCCAGTTACCTTTGTGACTGTAGTACATCTGTTAAAACTGGTGGCGAAATCTATTCCGTTTTTTGAAAGTTCGTTTTTATGCATGGAACATTTCATTCATTTCACTTGAAACCCTTAGATGTGGAAAAGTTTTGAATTTTCTTGTTCTAGACCCTTTCTCCAAAAGCGGAAAGAGTTAAGAGTCCCCAGAAAAACAAAGCCTGGAGGTAGCTTTCGTGACCCAAGAGAAGTCATTTTTAGGCCCAGCTATTTCCCATGATCTTGACGCCCCCTACCTCTCTACTTGCCTAAGCACACTTCTTCAAGAACTTCCTAGGAGGGGTCAGAAGTATAAAGAAATGTAAAACCTTCAGTAGTTACCAATTTTAAGGGAATTAAAGAGAGTGCAAAAACTAAGTCTCTACCGGACAAGGAAATAATTGCCTATCAGAGACAATAAATCAATGGTAAAACTCCCAGTACCTTTTCCAAAAGTAAGCAAGACCCTTTATTCCTTACCAGAGATGAGGAGCCGAAGACCCCACCCAGCATACCCTAGCCCTTCCTCCCCTTGCCAATTACTGCTGCTTCTTCATTAAAATGTTAGTCTCTGCCCTAGAAGGAGCACCGGTCTCATTAACGCAACATTAGATGCTTTCAGAGGCTTGTTTTCTAAGTGGGGTGCAATCTTCTGTCTGTCTTTACAGGTGATGACAAAACTCCCTTTTCTGAATATTCATCCTGATGCCAGGTAAAAACCTGCTCACCCCTGCTTGGGGAGCCACAGCTTTGGAATCTCCTTATTTGCTGCAAATAAAGTTTCCTTTGCCAACTCCACCTTGTGTAGTCTCTACCTGTAACTCACCAAGGAAGGAAGTCATGTTTAGTTACAACTCGTGTTTGGACCTCCTGAACTCATCCACTTTCCTGAACTAAATGTCTGTGTTTTTACTTCGGTTTCTAGGCAATGATCTCGAGGTCATCCTCCCACTCTAATTGCACCTGTGAATGTCAAAGAAAGGATCAACAGAAACTACCGGGAACTACAAAGCAGTAACGGAGAGAGACACACTAGTGCCTCCAGTTTTTTGATCACCTCTCTCAGTTAAATTGAGTTTGATCAAAAGAAGGGGCAAAGATACAAAGAAAACCAGGGATCCAGCCCCGCACAGGGCTCCCTGCTTGGCGGGAGGCCTGCTTCTCCCTCTCTCACTTCCTCTGCTTGTGGTCCCTCTCTGGCTGTGTTTCTCTCTGTCAAATAAATAAGTAAACTCTTTTAAAAAAGTTAAAAATTGGAAAAAAAAAAAAAAAAAAAAAAGTTAAAAATTGGGCGCCTCGGGTGGCTCAGTAGGTTAAAGCCTCTGCCTTCGGCGGCGCCTTCGGCTTGGGTCCTGATCTCAGGGTCCTGGGATCGAGGCCCGCATCGGGCTCTCTGCTCGGCGGGAGCCTGTTTCCTCTGCTCACTCTGTTTGCCTTTCTACCTACTTGTGATCTTTCTCTGTGTCAAATAAATAAATAAAACCTTTAAAAAAATAAAAATGGAAAAAAAAAAGAAAAGAAATAAGAAAACCACAGACCCAGAATAGCCTCACTTAGACGAGGAGGACTTCAGACCTAAGCTAACTGAATTTTTCACCACTGTCCTGTCAGGAATGTCATCACGAACCGGTCAACGTGGAGTTTCCTGGTCAGTACTATGATATTTACTGATAGACCCCTTTCTCTCTGCTGGCCTAAACAACACACTCCTTGTTAATGCATTCCCTCCTCCTTCCCGTCTTTATTAATGCCCTCTTCTCCTTTACAAACTTTTTTTGTTGTTTCCACTCAGTGGAGCTCCCCTCTGCTTGCTGGATGGAAGGCTGCCCGTTCATGAATTTTTACTAATAAAGCGGATTAGATCTTCAAATGTACTTGGTTGAATTCAGTTTTTAAACAGGTATTAGGGTAACATTCGCCTCATGGAATGAGTCAGGAAATGTTTTTTTGTCTTCTATTTTCTGAAAGATATTGTAGAGAATTGGTATCATTTCCTTAAATGTCTGGTAGAATTCATCAGTGAAACTACCGGGTTGGTTTTGCTTTCAGAAGCTTATTAGTTGCTTGGGTTGGGCTTATTGAGATGATCAGTTTCTCCCTGTATGAGTTTGGGTAAATTGTGTCTTTCAGGGATCTGCTTCATCTCGTCTAAGTTGTCCAATTTGGGAGCAGTTGTTCCTTAGAGTCCTTTATTATAATTTAACGTCCATGCAATCAGTACTAAGGGTCCTTCCTTCATTTCTGGTGTTAGTAATTTGTTTCTTCTCTATTTCTTCTTTACTCTGGCTAGAGGTTCATCAATTTTATTCATCATTCCCAAGAACTAGCTTTTGAGTTCACTGAATTTCCCTACTAATTTCCTGTTTTTAATTTTACTGATATCTGCTCTCATTTTCTTTTTTCTGCTTACTTTGAATTTAATTTGCTCTTCTTTTCTGAATTTCCAAAAGTGAAAGCTTAGATTATTGATTTTAGATCTTCTTTCTTCGTTAACGCACGCATTCAGGGTCATGAATTTCCTTCTAAAAACTACTCTTGCTGCTCCCCACCTATTTTTAAAAAATATTTTATTCACTTATTTGGGGGAGAGAGAGCTTACACCGGTGGGGGGAGGGGCCGAGGGAGAGGGAGAGGCTCCATCCAAGGGTCCCAGGATCTTGACCTGAGCTGGGGGCAGCGCTTAACCCACTGGGCCACCCAGGGGCCTCCATCCCACACAGCTGTTATTCTCGTTTTCATGTACCTCAAGATAATTTCTCTCGAGAATTTTTCTTTGGCCCATGTATTACTCAAAGTGTGCTGTATAATCTCCAAGTTTGGGGTTTTCCAGCTATCCTTCTGTTATCGATTTCCAGTTTCATTCCATCATGGTCTGACCGCATGCGCTGTGTTTCTATTCTTTTAGATTTGTTGAGACGTGTTTCATGGTCCAGAATGTGGCCTATCTTGGTGAATGTTCCTTGTAAGCTTGAAAAGAATGCGTATTCTGCTGTTGTTGGATGAAGTCACATACAAATGTCCATGAGATCCACTTGATTGATGGTGTTGTTTCAGTTCAGTGACATCTTCACTGATTTTCTGCCCACTGGACCTGTCAGTTACTGACAGAGGGATGCTGAGATGTGCAGCTCTAATAGTGAATTTGTTTACTTCTCCTTACAATTCGTTCAGTTTTTGCCTCATCTATTTTGGTGTTTTTATGCACTTACTCACTGAGCAGTGTTATGCCTTCTGGATAACTGACCCCTTTATCATTATATAACACAACTTTTTATTCCTTATAATTTCTCTTGCTCTGAAATATACTGTCTGAAATTAATATAACCACTCCTGTTTTCTTCTGAGTAATCTCAGGATGGGATATCTTTTGCTGTCTCCTTTCATTTATCTGTGTCCTTATATTTAAAGTTTCCTTTTTAAAAAAAATATTTATTTATTTGAGAGAGAGAGCATGAGAGAGAGAGAGACAGATCGGGAGCAGGGGGGGAGAGGTAGAGGCAGAAACGGGCTCCCTGCTGCCTGGACCCGTGAACCAGACCCCCAACACGGGACTCCGTCCCAGGACCCGAGGATCATGACCTGAACTGAAGGCAGACATTTAACTGACTGAGCCACTCAGGCACCCTAAAGTAAGTTTCTTATAGACAACATCTAGTTGGGTCTTTTTTTTTTTTTTTTTTTTAAAGATTTTATTTATTTGACAGAGAGAAACACAGCCAGAGAGGGAACACAAGCAGGAGGAGTGAGAGGGAGAAGCAGGCTTCCCGCCGAGCAGGGAACCCGACGTGGGACTTGATCCCGGGTCTCCGGGATCATGACCTGAGCTGAAGGCAGTCGCTCAACCAACTGAGCCACCCAGGCGCCCCGTAGTTGGGTCTTGTTTACCACTCTGATAGTCTCTGTTTTTTAATTGATGTACTTAGACCATTCACATTTACCGTGATTATTGATGCAGTTGAACTAATAGCTACCATATTTGTAACTGTTTCTATTTATTGCCTTTGTTCCTCGTTCCTTTTTTCTTCTATTCTTTTTCAACCTTCTCTGGTTTTAGGTGACCATTTTACATGATTCTTTTTCTCATCCCTTAGAATATCAATCATGTTTCTTTTTAAAATGTTTCAAAGACTGTCCTGTAGTTTGCAAGATACATTTACAAGTGATCGAGGTCGACTTGCCAATAACACTATGACGCTTCGCAGGTCGTGCAGGACCTTAGAGCATTTCCAATTCGCTCTGCTGTCCCTTAAAATGTTGCTGTTTGTTGATTTAATCTTTCCACAAGCTATAATCATCATATATGTGTGTGTGTGTATACACTTATTTTTTGAGGATTTTTTTAAGGATTCTATTTATTTATTTGACAGAGAAAAACACAGCTAGAGAGGGAACACAAGCAGGGGGAGTGGGAGAGAGAAACGCAGGCTTCCCCTGAGCAGGGAGCCCCCATGTGGGGCTTGATCCTGGAACTTCAGGATCATGACCCCAGCCAAAGGTAGCTGCTCAACCAGCTGAGCCACCCAGGCGTACAATATAATCATCGAATATAGTCTTGCTATATTATCATTTTGAACAAATTGTTATCTGTTAGATCAATTAATAAGAAAATCAAAGATTTTACTTCTTTTCATTTAGTCTTTCTCATTTTGCTTAATTTTCATGCATTCTTTCTCCCTGCCGGAAGCAAAGGTGACGCTACGTCCCTGGAGGTAGCAGGGGACGGTACCGCTCTTATTTCTCCCCCGGATGCCTGGACCCAGGAATCCCGGCTGTGAGAGAAATAGCACCCCGCGTCGGACGCCGAGGCAGAGCAGATCCGGCCTCCGGGAGACCCTGGCTCAGCCCTTGGAGGTACTGCAACCCAGCCGGCACTGGCGCGGTGCCCGAGCCTTCGGAGGGCCAGCCCGCGGTGCTCTCCCGCCAGCCGCTCCCGGGCGTGGGGACCCGGCCAGACTGTGAAGTCCGCAGGCGCGGGCCCACCGCCGGGCTTTGTCGGTCGCGAAGTGACTTCCGGCTCAGAAGTGGGTTAGTCTGGGCCCGGGGGCGGCTCAGTCGTCCGATCGGCCTTCGGCTCAGGTCAAGATCCAGGCTCACGAGCCCAAGCCCCACAGCGGGCTGAACCGGGCGGGGGCAAGGGGCTCGGGAGGAAGTGAGGAGGGTGCGAGAGATGAGAGGTGCAGCAGCTGAGCGGGAGCGGGAGCGGAGAGAGGGAGAGGAGGACTTACATTCCTCTGCCCCCAGCAGCCCCCAACCCCCAGCACGCCCCCTCTCACCTTGGGCTCTCAGATCCCACAAGCACAGTCTCTCCACCCATCCCAGGTCCCAGCCTCGTTTTCTCTCCCCGCTCCTCGGCAGAGCACGGTTCTCTGGGTTTCCCGGCCCTTCTGCGAACTCTCGACATCCTTTCAACAGATTTCTTTTCTTTTGAAATCAGCCAGCGTCCATTTCTGTTCCTTGATGTCCTAACCCTTGACTCACTTAAAGTTCCCCCTGGAGGAATACTTTGTGATGTTAGTTACTGCTCAACTTTTTCCTTTCCCAGAAGGAAGTTTCATCTTCTCAAACTTTGAGGAGAACATCTTCTTTATAACAAAGTAGCCTCTTTGCCTTCTGCCTCCGTTCAAGCCTCACCCGGTCTCTAGGAGCAAAATACCTCTTCGGAGCACTGAGCATCTTTCTGACTTGTTTTTCAGCCAGTGGCTTTTTTCTTTCAATGTCAATTTTTTCCTGTTCCGCGTATCGAGTGAGGGGAGGAATGGCATCGGGATGAGGTAAAGAGGTAACGGGGAAATGAAATTCACAGACTGTTATTTTGAATGTAATGTGGATTTATATCCACTGCGTGCATAACTACTTAGTGTGGTGGTATTTTGTGTCCAGACGCGGTGTACACACTGCCAGATGCCTTGGGCACACACACCCCGCGGCCCGGTACAGGTGCCCCTTGAGAACACTGATAGGTGTTCGTTTTTTGCTTTTTAAGCGTGCGATTTCCAGGTTCTGATATATTGAGAAATTGGAACGGAACTCACTTGGCCCAACGGTCAGGAGACAGTCTGTGACCGTCTGAGAGTCAGAGCCCTGCCTTGTGGCTTAAATGGCACCGGCTGAGTTTGAGTCAACGCAGGCAAGTTTGGTTCGGGTTGTCGGTTCGACGCCCGTGTTAAACATGGCCAATTACTTTGTACTGTCGATCTACCGAATACAGAAATATAAGGAGACCTCGGAACAGCAACCACAAACCCCCCGGAAGCGTGTGAAAAAGAAAAGGAAAACTCCCCTGTCTCCCAGTCCCACTCCACTGCTGGCACACCTGTACCTATTCCATGTGGGAGTTGGTGGTGGCTTTGGAGGGTGAGGGGTGCCATGGGACCACGGGACCCAGGAAGTCCCAAGGCTTGCCGGGACAGTCATCTGCCTTTTCTCTGGGCAGTGGGAAAAGTATGAAGGCAAGGGAAAGGAAAATAACTACTATTTGCAGAAACAGTAGTTCTCACCTCTGGACAGAAGACTCTGGATAGAGCTGGGGCAGAATATGTGGTTTCTGAGCTCTTCCCTAACCCTATGCCCAGAGTGGATTTACCTTCTCTTCTGAGGAGGAAGCAACAGGATAGATGTCAATCAAAGGAGGAGGACAGAGAGAAAGCAAGATGGATGAGCACCCACGCAGGTCAGCTGTAGTGTAGTGTCCTCCGGTCAGTAGAAAAAAATCCTTGGGCTCACCTGTGGGTGTACGGGCGCCGGAGCAGCACTTAGACACCTCTGGTGACGGACCTAGGGCGCCGCCACGACCGTAGGGGTTCCATGGTGTAATGGTGAGCACTCTGGACTCTGAATCCAGCGATCCGAGTTCAAATCTCGGTGGGACCTCTCCCTTTAAGTGGGACAGCGGGACTTTTTGACCCTCCTGGCGGCAAGAGCCATCCCGCTCCTTCTGCCCGCGCCCCCATCCCGCCCTGGGAAACTCCGGGGCCGACCGGCCAGTGCCGTCCCTCGGCGGGGTCCCCCTCGGGCCTCGGGGCCAAACGCGCCGGCTGCGCCCGCTAAACCTTGCACCGCGAGGGGCGTCTGGCCTCGCGTCCCGGCGTCGCCCCCACGGTCCGGGAGCAGGTTTGGATGCGGCTGCTCAGGGCTGGAGGTCGCTGTGGCTCCGAGGCCGCCGGCTCCGAGACCTAAACTGCAAGGACGCTGGCCTGCTTTTGAAGCAAGGGCTTGCATCCTCATTCCGCTCTTACCGGGCGGCTCAGCTAACTAACAGGACCTCCGCGGGGCTCCCAGCCCAGGAGATGACAGCCCGTCAGCGGCGTTCCTTCACGCTCCCTGGGGGCCCACAGCCCCTGAACATCGTCACTGCTGTAACTCACATACGGTCGGTTTCCATCACATCCCGGCCTTACGCGGCTGCGCCCCACATACCAGGCCCACCTGTCAGTGATCGCAGGCAATCGGCCGGCTCCCAGCACCGGCCACAAACTGAGCTGTGCTCACTCTCACTGGCTCTTCAACAGGCCCAGCTCATACCGTTGTCCTCATTTTCCATCTGAGAACACTGAGATATGGAGAGGTTGAGTAACCTGTCCAGGCCCTGTGGGCAGTTGAGTAAGCAGGATCTGAAAGCAGGATCTGAACAGAAGACAGCCTGGCTCCAAAGGCAGGATCACAACCACGATGATTATACTCTTCCTAATTTAAAAAAATGGTAAAGATGCTTGACAAGAAATTACGTATATGTATTTCTTTTAGAAAACACACCTAGGAGGATTGGTGCAGCAGGCATAAGACTATCCTAAGTATCCTTACGACCCCCTGCCCTCCAAACACTCCTCTGATCCCAGAGGTTGCTCCTGCAAACTCTCCAACTTAAATATGCTTTCTTTCAGAACCAGGTTTTCCCTTCCCCTTACGTTTTCCTCCCACCTACCCCACATCTGTTCTGTTCTTTCACTTGCGGGACATTCTTTTTTTTTTTTTTAATTTAAAAATATGAAACACAGGGGCATCTGGCTGCTTAGTAGATAAAACATGTGACTCTTTTTAAAAGAAATATTTATTTATTTATTTATTTACTTATTTATTTGAGAGAGAGAGAGAGAGAGAGAGAGAGAGAGAGAGAGCATGAGAGTGGGGAGGTCAGAGGGAAAGCAGGGTCCCCGCAGAGCGGGGAGCCTGATGTGGGGCTCAATCCCTGGGCTCCAGAATCATGACCTGAGCTGAAGGCGGTGCCCAACCTACTGAGCCAGGCACTCTAGAGCATGTGACTCTTGGTCTCAGGGTTGTAAGTTCAAGTCCTACCTTGGGCATGGAGCCTATTTAAAAGAAACAAACATACAAAAAATACATAAGGAAGAAGATTCCTACCACCTGGAATTAACTACTCTAACATCTTTACATATTTTTCTTCAAATCTATTTTTAAGTTATTCTAATGTTGTGCAGAAGTCGTACACGTGTCCTATACAAATGGTAACATTCAAATGATGCAGGAGATATGGACAGCAAAATTCTGAAACATCTTAAAATAAAAAATAACTGGGGGGCCTGGGTGGCTCAGTTGTTAAGCATCTGCCTTCAGCTCAGGTCCTGATTCTGGAGTCCCAGGATGGAGCCCCCGCCCCCCCTCAGGCTCCCGTGTGTTCCCTCTCTTAACTGTGTTTCTCTCTGTCAAATAAATAAAGAAAATCTTTTTTTAAAAAGTTACATTTGGTATTCTACAGTGACAAGGATATATTTAGAAATATGCTTTTATAAAATTGAGCTCTTAGAGTCTATTTTTATATGAAAGTATTCCATTTATTTCAATTTTTTATAAAGTTTTTGACATTTGACAGAAAGAGACACGAGAGTCAGAACTCAAGCAGAGAGAGTGGGAGAGGGAGAAGCAGGTTTGCCATCCAGCAGGAGGCCCGATGTGGGGCTCGATCCCAGGGCCCTGAGATCATGACCTCAGCTGAAGGCAGAAGCCCAACAACGCAGCCACCCAGGCTCCCGGAAAGTAGTCAATTTAATAGCGCATTAATTTAACTGAAGAAAAAGATACAAAACAAGTATGAAGGAATTGTTGAACATCCAAATTGTTCACCGTATGAGAGATACTTTTCTAAAAGAACCCTGGAAGGCTAAAAAATAATAATAATTAAAGTAAGACACTAAAATTGGAATGATTTATTTTTTAAAATCAAATTTCTTAAGGTGTAATATGTAAATAATACAATTCATGCATTTCAAGTTTGCTGACTTTTGACAAGTTGATACACCCATGTAACCACTATCCTGTTCTAGGACAAAGAACATTTCCATAGCTCCAAGAGGTCTTCCTGTGCCCCTCTGCGGTCAATCCCCACACCACCCCTTGTCCCAGGCAATCAACGACCAACTTTCATCACTATGAATTAGTTTTGCCTGTTCTAGAAATTCACATCGTATGGACATACATACATAGTATGAACGCCTTTCATCACTCGGCATGATGGTTTTGAGATTCATCCTTATCGTTGCCACATATCAGGAATCTGTTTCATTTCATTGAAGAGTAGTATTCCTTTGAATGAATATATTATGGTTATATCCATTCATCTTTTGATGGACATTTGATTATGTTTCCAGGAGCACTTGGTGGCTCAGTCAGTTAAGGGTCTGACTCTTGATTTCAGGTCAGGTCACGGTATCAGGTTTGTGAGATCAGGCTCTGCCCTGGGTGTGGAGCCTGCTTGGGATTCTCTCTCTCCCTCTGCCCCTCCCACCCCATCTCTCCCTCTCTTGGAAAACCACCAAAAAAAAAAAAAAAAAAAAAGATTATAAACAAGTCCCTTTTGTAGGCACATGTTTTATAAATTCTGTTTAATTTTTAAATACTAATTTATTTTGTGAATGGATGTTATACTCACCAATGCAAAATCCATTCAAATGTTACAAAAGCCTGAAGCAGAAGTCTACATCTTTTTCTTTACACATCATAATTCAGCGGAAATAAGCTTATCTTGGGTAGTTTTCTATTAAGACATATTTCATATAGGGGCGCCTGGGTGGCGACTGAAATCAGTTGTTAAGCATCTTCCTTCCGCTCAGGTCATGATCCTGGAGCCCCGGGATGGAGCCCCACATGGGGCTCCCTGCTCGGCGGGAAGCCCGTGTCTCCCTCTCTCACTCCCCCTGCTTGTGTTCCCCTCTCTGGCTGTGTTTCTCTATGTCAAATAAATAAAAGCTTTTTTTAAAAAGGGCATATTTCAAATAAACCACACACTATGCCGTGTATTCTTAGGTGTATCTCACTCCATTTAACAATGCCTCTAGGAGGTACTTCATATTATTACTTTCCTATGACATTTGCAAAACTGGTCTAGCGACAGAAGGAGCTAACTGGCAATCAAAAGGCAAATGGCGGAGCCAGGGCTGGAAGGGAGGCCCTCAGGGGTTGTGCTCCTCACCACAGACTGCTCCTAACAGGCGTGTACCAATCTGGGTGTTTGGGAGGGCTTGGAAACCAGTATGCAAGCACCGTATTGGTCTCCTCTGTTAGGTCCCAAGACACTTCCATCAGGGAACATAACAGTGCTGACGACTGAGACTGGAAAAACCCATTAAGCACTCCAGAAACCCCAGTTTTCTCACCACTAAGGCTCTGAACATTTGTTTTGGTTCAGACATTTTTCTTGTTAAAGATGTATTCATCTATTTTAAGATTTTGGTTTTTTATTTGTGAGAGAGAGAAAGAGGGAGCACAAGCAGGGAGAGGGACACACAGAGGGAGAAGCAGACACCCCACTGAGCAAGGTGCCCAATGGAGGACTGGATCCTAGGACCCGGGAACACGGCTGGAGCCCAGCCCAAAGCAGACACCCAATCGACTGAGCCACCCAGGCACCCAAGATTTACTTACTTATTTCAGAGAGAGTGAGCACCTGGCAGGGCGGGGAGGGGTGGGGGATGGGGGCAGGGGTGGGGTGGGGCGGAGGGTCAGAGGGAGAGAATCCTGATGCAGACTCCCTGCTGAGCACGTGGCTCCATCCTAGGACCCTGAGATCATGACCTGCGCCTAAATCAGGAGTGCAACACTCAACAGACTGAGCCACGGGTGCCCCTTGGTTCAGACATTTTATACTTGTTCACCCTGCCGCTGGGGAGAAGTTTACGGCTCTTCTTCACCAAACTGGATCAGTCTGTAGGCCTAGGACTTCCACTTTCAACAACCCGAATGGCAGGCATTCGGTGCCTTTTAGTTGGTCTTCTCTGGACCTGCCCTTGTGTACCCCCCTTCCCCAACTTCACCTCCATCCAACCCCCAGTGTCCCCAGTACTCTCAGCAGCTTCTGGGCTGAACAGATCTCAGTGCTGTTCTGGAGGTAGCCAAGCCCTAGGGACTTGGGACAGTTCTTCCCGCCATGGCTCTGGCTTTGTTTGGCCAAGTGGTTTCTGTTTGCCAGGACACCGTCCATCAGAAGTGAGCAAGCTAAGAAAACACAGCCTGGGAAAGAGATTGGCAAACGTAACTGCCGGCCACAACCAACACTGGACCTGGCTGTCTTCTTAATAAACTGTGATTCAAAGCAAGGGCATTTTCAGGTTAAGGATATCTAAAATTACCTATGACAGTTAAAAAAAAAAAAGTGTTATTCACAATTCCTACTGCCTTTTAAGAAGGGATAGTAAGGAAGCTTCCTAATCTGCCAGGCTACTGAACCACTTCAGGTGCAAATTGGAGGTTGAGAGGGAGCTGTTTTTCTGTGTATGAAGGTATTAACAGAGCGCCTGAGAGAAGAGGCGGGAGGAAGAGGAATCCAAAGCCAAAAATACAAAGAAGCTGCTTTAGGGTAGGAAGGATGGGTGGGTAGTATCTTGAGCATCGGCTAGTCATT
>PITA01016978.1:0-44724 GCA_004023965.1 Spilogale gracilis | reverse complement strand
AAAAAAAAAAATCCATTTAATCTTAAAAAAAATAATTTTCAGTCTCTGAAATAAATGCTGATATATCTCAAAAAAAAAAAAAAAAAAAAAAAAACCACATGCTAGGAAAGGACTGAGGTACGCCTCTGGTTTTCTTACTCCAGGCTTGGTTTAGAAAGAGGGATGACCGCTAAGGAAGCCTTAGATGTCATCGTTGCCTTGTTGGAAGAACACGGACAGGGTGGGAATTACTACGAAGACGCAGACTCCTGCCACAGCTTCCAAAGCACGTATCTGATCGTGGATCGCGAGGAGGCCTGGGTGCTGGAGACCGTGGGGAAGTACTGGGCTGCCGAGCAGATCGCAGGTGAGCCCGCATGAGTGGGGTGGCCGAGGTCGGTGCTGCCCAGGCTTGTGGGAATCCTGCTGCTGATGCCCGCCCTCTCTGTGCTAGACCTTCTCTTCTGGGCTCTGCTTCTAGAGACAAGCCTGGGGAGCGGGGAAGTCAGCACTTGGGAAACACACTCTTGACATTTCTTCCTTTCTGTTTGCCTGCTGGGCAGGAACCAGTTTTGATTACCAGCAGTTCTGTGACCAAAATGGCTACTCTGATTTGATCAAAGGAATGGTGGTTTTCCCATTCCATTCAGTCAGGAAACCACAACAACAGGGAGCTGCCCCCCATCACTCCCCGTCCCATAGATCCTCACTCTTGGAATGTTCCTCTGAAAGAAGAATTTGGGTCTGTGTGGGGACCACTGACTGCCTCTGGGCCAAGAAGCTCATTTTTCTTGCAGACAGTGTTTCCGGAAGAGCAGAGGACCAGGGATGCACCGAAGGATGGCGTGCCCATTCAGCCGTTCCTCCGTGTTCCCTGCAGCATTTGTTCTGAGAGGGTTCTGAGGAAGGGGATGTTAGTGTGGTTTTCCTGTCTCACCACTTAGCACCCTCATACTGGGGACCAGGTGGGGTCCCAGAATTGGCTAGAGGGTTTCTGAGAGGACTAAGGAGTTCTAGGAGAGAATTGGCCAGTGAAGTCCCACTGACATTCCTTAGGACTAAATGACAAGTACATGGACCGTGAGCTGCCGTCCCCCCCGATGCTGTGCTCATGGCAGATGCAGCTGGTAGGTCATAACACTCTCTCATATTGCACCTAGACTTGGTCTGTGTATTTTTCTTGACTGAATTTGCAAGGAAGTATCTTTAGGTTCCTCAGAATCGATGATAGGGATGAAATCTGTTTTCTATCTCTGCCTTAGGGGGGATTGGAGCCAAATCCGACCTGAGTTAGAAGCAGAAGATCTGTAATAGTTGAGAATCAAGCCCGTTGTTTTCTGTGGCCTAAGTCAGTGTGGTGATCAGGGTTGCATGGACGACAAGTATGTTGTGTCCTGTACGAGGCTGGCTTGTGGCACCTGCCTGGAGGAGGAAGCCTTCTTCTCATGCTCACAAGGGCATCGAGTGGGCTGGTGGCACCCTTGCAACGATCTCCACCCTCTCATGCCCAGGACAGCCCCACATGTACCCGCAGCCCTACTCCCGTGGTCCTCACAGAACTGATGCAGCCCGTTTGGGCCGCTGTATCACCAGGCCTCCCACTGTGCAAGGGCTTAAAACTCCTTTACCAAAAAAGTTCTCCTGGGACGAAGCCTTACAGATGGTTCCATCAAGAGGGCTAGTGGTCCATGCTGATAAAGCAGTCCTAGATTGCTTCTCAGCAGAACTTCAAAGTTTTTGATCTATACCTGCCTTTCAAAAGCTTCGTTTCCCTTCCAGATATAGCTTAAAAAAAATCCATCTCCTCAAAACACGTGGTGTCTTTCACCAACTATTGAAATAAAGTCCCAGCCATTCCTTGGACTCATTGATTTCATGTCCTCGCTCCCTACAGCTGTGTGATCGCAGTAGGATCTCATCAGTCCAGCCTCTGAATAGCTCTTGTTCCTGAAAAGTGAACATCTATTATACATTAGCCTTTGGAGGAAAATACTGTCTGTGGAGAGTTGTGCACAAGATATTTTTGATAGCTAAGTGTGAATAATGCCAAAATCACTCATTTAGGCCAAAGCTGCTTTTTATTTTTAATTTTTTAGAGTAGTTTTATTCTTGTGTTGTCCTCTGAAAAGGTAAATGGCAGAGGGCCAGTGCCCATCAGCTAGGAATACTTGTTTCGGAAGAATAAGTCAGTGAAACAGAACGTGCTAGAAGAACTCAGTCCAGTACTGACCTTGTCTCCAGGAACTGGTTTTCTGGCAGTAATGGCTTACTGCAGCCTGTGGCTTGAGCTCTCTCTCCCTACTTCATTGTCCAAGAATTTAGAAGATCAGCGAGCTCCCTAGAAACAACAAATATGGAGGACCTTTCTGAACTACAACTCATAACTTCTTAGTGTTCTAGCCAGCATTTTGAAGCTTGAAGGCCAGGTCATCCTCAGGCTTTTTGTGGCTTTGGAGGAGCCAGAGCGAGCCTGCCAGCAGGTGGGAGAATTTCTGGCCTCACCCTCCTCCATCAAACCGAATGTCCTCGGAGTGCAGGTGTTTCTGATTCTAGACTTCTTTAGTCACACTTATATTCTTACCAGAAAAAAAAATTCCCATAGATTTTCCATATTCATATACACGAACACACCTGAACACACAGACACACACACACACACACACACACACACACACACACAGATGCCTACTGATAGACTCAGAGACACATATATGGACAGGTGCATTCCAGTATTTTAGAATAATTCATTATCAATGCCACTGTGGTTTTCTAAATGTTGGCACCCCCCCCCCCCAAAAAAAAGGCTGAGTGAAGAAATATCCTATTTGTGTTTTCCAGAAATGATGGATTTGGGCAGAGGGTGGTGGTGTAGAGTGTTCCTTCAAGTAGAGGAAGGATAAATTGGGGAGGGGAATCTCTATAGTTGCAACATTTATAAGTTTTGTTTTTGTTAGTAGTGCTGTGTCTCTTTAAGAAATCTTAGTAATAAATGCTCGGGCGGTATTTAGCCATAATGAGAGCTTTGCATGTTTCCTTTTGAATGTGAATTGTAGATCAAGTGACTATTGCTTATTTAAAATGTGGTAATAGCCTATCAGGAGTGGTCAAACCTTCTGGGAGGTCTCCTTAAAGAGGACCAAGGATTGTGTGTTTCTCTCTTCAAAAATAGAATCTCTTCTGCTCTGTGGTTAAAGTTGAGTTGCAGAGAAAGGATTCCCTGTAAATTTCCATTTTTGATTAAGTCTTTGCAAGCCTATTTCCAACTAATGGGGCTTTGTACTCTCTGCAGAGGGAGTGAAGTGCATTTGCAATCAGCTTTCACTTACCACGAAGATCGATGCAGAGCACCCCGAACTCAGGAGTTACGCTCAAAGTCAAGGCTGGTGGACGGGAGAGGATGAGTTCAATTTTTCTGAGGTTTTTTCTTCAGCTGATGACCATCTAGACTGCTGTGCAGGCAAAGACAGCATAGAAAAGAAAGAAGGTGAGTTAGCATATACCTTATGGTTCTCCCTCTCATACCTGTTGTCTTATACCTATTGCAGAGAACTTGTCTGACCTAAGGAGGGTGAGCAAAGAGGAGGAGGTAAGAGTAGACCCTGTACATAGAGACCCAGCTGGGCTGACACCCCTGAGGAGCCGGCAGGATGGTGACATGTATCTCTTATCGTAGGATGCTTCCTCAACCATGGAAGGTTCTTCTCCTTCTGATGTTCTTTCTCCTTTAGACATCGATGTCTTTGCACTTGTCTTTATGATATTTATTGCAGTCTTCCTTCTACCTCAGCTTTTGTATATTTGACTTATTGTCTTCGTGCTTTCCTCTCTCATTAGCCTGCTGGGCCTTGAGGGCACTGTCCTTGAGTCATCGTGGGATCCCCTTGTGGTGCCCATTTTGGTCTGTCCTTGAGTCATCGTGGGATCCCCTTGTGGTGCCCATTTTGGTCTTTTGCTCTGTGAACATTTATTGAGTTGAACTGTTGACCTGAATTCTCTTCCCAAACTCTCTGTCTTCCCTCCAGTTTTTGACTCAATCAGAATCCAAATTTAGGTAAATGTGGTGACTGGATAGCTTGTTTCTTTGGTGCCCAGTGGAAACCCGTCCAAAGAAACCACCGTGGCCACATTTTGCATTTGCCAGTGATAGCGTGTGTTTTGTAAGTTAAACCCGTGATCATTTAGAACAGGGGATGGCAGGCATGACCTGCTGGCAGTCAGAATTTTGTAAATGACGTTTTACTGGAACAAAGCCATACATACTTCCTTAGGGGTTGTTGAGGGCACCTTCCGTGCTCTAGAGGCATAGTTGCACAATAAGCTACAACAGGGATGGTGTGACCCATAGCCTGAAATATTTACTATCTGGTTCTTTAAGAAAAAGTTTTTGATGCTTAATATAGAAGAACACTTCAAGGACTTTTGCTGTGGAGCTTTAACTAACCGATGTAAAGGAGGAAAGTAAGAAAGTATCCATTTTAAAATGGGAACATAAAGAAAATCAAAAAACCTCTAAGAATTAAAAAGCAAACAACTTTGATAAAAGTATATAATACCATATGTGATGTAGTCTCACCAAAACATCAACCCTGAATCTGATGAAGCCTCTGGATCTAAATACAGCGGATGGGGAAACATATTAAATAACACCAGAGGATGCCATCTGCAGAGTTCAGACTGTGAGAAATCTATCGGAGAAATGGCCCAACAAATAAAATGCAAGGGAGTAAATTGAGAGGCAGAGATTAAAAGAGATTTGAGACCTATTGGCTCCTGATTTAAATCAATAAACTCATTTATGAGACAGTGAGAACATTTGAATATTGGGTGGTTGTAGAAATCAAGGTTTTTAATTGTTTATATTTTTAGGTATGACATATTACAAATAGAAACTTACAAAGAGGATGTCAGTTGTGTTAGTGAAGTTTAAGACCATTTCCCTGTGTGGTGCTTTGATTCCATCTTTGTGAACACAGACTGTTAAGAATAGTGTTTTAATGGGACGCCTGGGTGGCTCAGTTGGTTAAACGACTGCCTTCGGCTCAGGTCATGATCCCGGAGACCCGGAATCGAGTCCCACATCGGGCTCTCTGCTCGGCAGGGAGCCTGCTTCTCCCTCTCTCACTCCCCCTGCTTGTGTTCCCCCTCTGGCTGTGTTTCTCTCTGTCAAATAAATAAAAATCTTAAAAAAAAAGAATAGTGTTTTAATGAATTACAGTCTGAGAGGGAAAATGTAAAACTGGGATTCTGTGGAGTCTAGGAATTGTTGAAACATTTAATTGAAGTCAGAGCCAATAGTCATAATGGCTCTAAATATTCTGAATTCTTCTCTGTGTGACTCTCTCCCATTGCAGAGACCATTCTCCAATATCGTATTGACTCTAACCAGCAAAAGTGTACGAGAGAGCGTGCTTAGTGGAGTGTGCATAGATTGCACGTACTTTCCTGTAGATATCATTCTATTGTTTAGTGCACTTGTTGAGGAACTGCTAAGTGCTCTAACAAAGAGATTCCAAAATAATATTGCTTAAAGAAAATGGAAGCTTATTTTTCTCTCATGTTATAGTCTAGATGTATATGGACAGTCTAGAGCTGGTGGGTTATTTGGCCTGAACACAGGACTTCCATCTGTGGTCCAGTTGCAGGCATGTCCTAGGCAGCAACAAGAGGGGGGAAAAACTAAAGGACAAACCATCCTTTAGGTGGGTGTGACAGGGAAGTTGCTCATATCATTTCATTTCCCATTGGTCAGATTTGTCACGTGGCCACACATAGCCTCAAGGGAAGCTGGGAAATGTAGTCTGTAGCTGGGCAGTTATGTTCCCAGCTATCCATTGAAGGGTTCTGTGACTAAAACAGAAAAGGAATGGATGGATTTTGGTTAACAACCTGCCACTGTTACAGCTTCTCTCTTTATGTGTCTCTGTCTTTTTTTTTCTTTACAGAAAGCATCACTGTGCAGACTATGATTGACATCTTACGGGACAAAGCCAGTGGAGTCTGCATAGACTCCGAGTCTTTCCTTACCACAGCCAGCGTCGTGTCTGTTCTGCCTCAGAACAGAAGCTCGCCCTGCATTCACTACTTCACTGGGACCCCAGATCCTTCCAGGTTTGTCTGAGACTCAGTCACGCTGGCAGAAAGTATGTGCTTCCCTTGAAAGCTCATCCAATAAGTATATACTATGTTCCTATACTTCCCCTTCTGTAGCTGAGTCCCATTTTCAATTGTGATTCAATGTAGCTGATGTAGCACAAAGAACTTTGACTAAGGGAAGCTCTTGGCTTTAGTCACATTTTTTTTTTTTTAAGTATGCTCCATCCCCAGCGTGAAGTCCAACACGGGGCTTGAACACATGACCCTGAGATCAAGACCCCTGCTGCAGACAGTCAGATGCTTAACTGACTGAGCCACCCAAATGTCTTTAGTCACATCATTTTTATGACATTCATGGAATCCAATTGCTTTAAATTCAATGAATATGTATTAAGTTGATATTATGGGCTCGGTGTTGTGTTATATTTGAGGGAGGCAAACATAAATAACCGCACAGTGAGACAGACACAGAAATGCCCAAGATTTATCAAAGCGATCAGTTCCTATAAGTTAGAGGACAAAATGGTCCAGAGGCCATGCAGATGGAAGCAATGTCAAGTGTACTGGCCACTTCCTTAGGACATTGTATTTCAGGAGGTTGCTTTCTGTCCACATACTTCATTCAGCAAAGGGGTATACTGCTCCATGTTAACGAATACAGCCTCTAGAGTAAATTTCCAGGATTTTGAATTCCATGTGTCTCTCTTAGGGGCTGGTAAGACTTAGCCTCCCTAAGCTTTAATGTCTGTGCTGTGCAGCGAGGATAATACTGGATCCTACTTTGTATGCCTGTTGGGAGGATTAAATGAGATAATCCAAGTAAATGCACAGTAGGTTTAATTTCTCTTTTTTAAGACTATCTCTGGCTTGCCAGGCAGACAGCAGCCCCACTCCCTGGTCTTGTTCAGTCACATATACCACAAGTCACATCTTCAGTGGCTTAGACACAACCATCCAATGGTTTCTAATTCTGTTCACTATCAGAATTTTTTTGAAATTCTGTTTTTGCAAGTTTTTGAAAAATACAGGTGCCTTGACCCAAACCTACTGTATCAGAATCTTTAAGGGCTCGAGAACCTGTCAATTAAGACTGATCCTCAGCCAGGAAAACTCTAGAAGACTTTCTATTGCAGTAATTTCACTGATAATGTTTAGGGGGTTCCATTGGCTGAAAACCATCACTACTGTTTGAATATTAGGTGTCTTTGACTGCTACCAGGAAGTCTGTAGCTGTTCAGTTTCATTCCCTCTAGCTAAACATTTATTCTTCTTTTATTGTTTCAGGAATATAAGACAGTGATGGTGTCTAGCTAGGGAATTTTTTTTTTAAAAGATTTTATTTATTTGACAGAGAGAAACACAGCCAGAGAGGGAACACAAGCAGGGGGAGTGACAGAAGGAGAAGCAGGCTTCCTGCCGAGCAGGGAGCCCGATGTGGGACTCGATCCTGGGTCTCCCGGATCATGACCTGAGCCGAAGGCAGTCGCTTAACCAACTGAGACACCCAGGCGCCCCTCTAGGGAATTTTTCTTAAGCAACTCAGGGGGAAAGCCCAGAACCCCTCTCTCTCTCTCTTTTTTAAAGATTTTATTTATTTATTTGACAGAGAGAAAGATCACAAGCAGGCAGAGAGGCAGGCAGAGAGAGAGGAGGAAGCAGACTCCCTGCTGAGCAGAGAGGCCAATGTAGACCTCGATCCCAGGACCCTGAGATCATGACCTGAACGGAAGGCAGAGGCTTTAACCACTGAGCCACCCAGGCGCTCCGAGAACCTCTGTTGATCCTTTGGCCTTTTTCTTTCTTTTAAATTTCTTTATGTTTAGAGAGAGAGAAAGTGTGTGCCCAAGTGGGGTGGGGGGAGCAGCAGGAGAGGGAGAGAGAGAATCTTAGGCAGGCGCCACATCCAGCATAGAGTCCAATGCAGGTTTCAATCTCACGACCTTGAGATCGTCACTGAGCTGAAATCAAGAGTCAGACACTTGACTGACTGAGCCACCCAGGCGCCCCTCAGCTTTGAAACTACTGCCAATATTAACAGATCCTTCTAGTAGGACATGACTATTAAATTCAGTATAAGCTATTTTTAGTTTTTCATTCATTCATCTGTTCATTCAATAAGACTTACTAAGCATGTACTTTATACAAAATATCATGCTTGTTGGGTACAAAGGATGAAGTATGTACAAGGTAACAGGTAGTTTGGAGGAGATGATGAAGGAGCAGGCTTCACAGAGGAAGGATCCCTTGAGTGCCAGGCATTGTGGGAAGAGGAAGAGTTTGTTAGGTATAAAAAGCAGGAATGACATTTTGGGCAGAGGGAACATGTGCAAATGCAGAGAGCCCTGAAGCAGTGTTCTGTGGGAGGTGAGCTTTCCGTCTCTCCTCTACCCCTACTTTCCCCAGTAAATGAGCCTGGCTACCCTTGCGTGGCCCTTTTGCTGGCCTCCCACTGTGAGCCTCCACTCCACGGTGTTCCAGCCAACGTCCCAGGATGCGCTCCTGTTTGATCCCAGCTGCCTCCTATTGATCTTATCTCCCAGTGCTTGACGCTTGTCTCAGGGATGTCCCCGCTCTCACACTCTTTGTAGTCCATCAGCTCTGGGGCACATCCTTCTTCCCCTGTTGTCTGGACTTCCCCTCGTGGACTCTGACTTAGCTTCCCCCAGCACTGGGGGCTCAGCCTCCTCTCTGCTGGCTCACAGGGGTACATGTGCACACTCAGAGCTCTACTTTAAAGAGACGGGAGTGTTCTGTCGATGTATTTGGATGTTCATTAGGGAGCAGGAGCCTTTGGGGGAGTGGGTTGAACCGAAAAAGGCTTGAACCACCCCTTTTGCTTCTGATGTCTCAGGCACTGCTCCATCTGTGTTCGGAAGACAGGGCTGTGTGAGGCCAGAACACTAACAGAAAGGAAGGCTGCTTCCTGGAGTGAAGTATACGGCCTTGTACAGTTCTAAAATTGTTCTAAGAAATAGCCTTCTCGAATCGAATATAGAAAATGTCAAGTAATTTAAAAAAAATTATTCATGGTTAAATTAATTGAAGAGACCTTAAAGAAGATTAAGGGCTTTCCAGAAGACATTCGTTTTTATCTTCCAGGGCTAAGTGAGCGGCATTTCTTACTGTGACTGTAAGAACTGTCACCCATTCAACATCGCCATGTTTCTCTGTAATTGGGCATGTTTAACATTTTGTGTTTTGTCAGCAGGAGGCATAAGTAAGTACCTACTCTTGGGCTTTTAGGTAGCAAATCAGAAATTTTAGCTGGTTTCTGCTGATGCTAAAAGCGTTAGATGTCTTCAGGAAATCATTTCAGAGCAGAGGCTTGCAAAAGATGATCCAAGAGCAAGACTGAGTTCGTTATCCCTCCCAATTAATGTTTGGAACCAAAAGACATGACCTGACGACTGTTCTGTCTGTTTCAGCACTTCTCTGCCCGTCCTCGCTGCATTCAGTACAGATCCTTCTCGTGAAACAAACTCATTCTCGCATTCCCTTTTTCTCTTTCTCCTTCCCTCCCAGGATGTATCAGGTACTATGCAAGTTTGAGAGCTGGATGGAGATGCAGAAATCAGAGATTGAGAGATACAAAAGACCTTTCGTTAATTTTACGGAAAAGGCAGATTCCTTAATATTAATATTCTGCGGAGTCAGCCAGGGCCTCAGGCACCCACGTCGTGATACCGACTGGCGTTAGCGCTCTGGCTCTGACCTTTGCAAGCCTTGGTGGAAGCCAGCACTTGCCAAAACTTCAGCAACATGAAGAATTGGAGAGGCAAAGAGTAGAGAGGTCCCTTAGCACTTGGAGACTGTGACATTTGGAGTCCCGCAGCGTGCTGGAGCCGGCGAGAGCCGATCATGTGCCTCTCTTGCCAACCCTGTGTTCGGTGACATCACACTGGGCACTTGCCATGGGTCACACCCCAGAAAGTGGCAGACATCATGAGTCAGGGCATATTTGTTTCAGACATTGCTGTCCTATTGGCACATCACCAAGAGGCCCCCACCTCTGAGAAAGCCCACAAATACAGGATGGATAAACCAAGGGTGGGGAGAACATTTAAAAATGTTCCATTTTAAATATTAGAAGGCTCTTTCCCAACCCATTTCGCTAATTGTACTGGGCTGTGTACTTAAACCTGGGATACAGAAAATAGAAAGGAAGTTCTAGAAAAATAGGGTTTTGACCTTGAATTAATGGCAAAGAGCTGGGGTGATGCAAGGGACCTGGGGTGTGTGTGTGTGTGCATGCGTGCATCTCCTCCTCTTCTCCCAGTATACCAAGCTTGAGAGGCTAACTTGGATTGACTGAGACTATCTCTCTGCCACTCATTGCTCAAATGTAGTGGTGAGCAGCACCTCTTTTTTGGTGGAGATGACACTATGAGCCTCGGACACCACCTGCTAGATAAATACAGCTCTGGTGCTGTGCGGGGCACAGACGTCCACAGAGTTGAGGACCCATGCAAAATAGCAAACCTCCCATTCCACTTCATCCAGCACCATCTCTTTCCTCTCTCCTACCCTACAATTTTAACTTTAGAACCTTCCAGAGCATCTGGATCCAGCCTGGAGCTTGTCCCACACTCCAAAAGTACTAGTTCTCTTTCCCTCTAAATAGAAAGACTCTTTGCTGATAGGTTCGGCTCTCAGCCAGATGTGGCTGTGACTATGTGATTAAAGTGACTCACAGTAAAATGCCAGAGTGACCTGTGCAGAGGGACATACCGCAATTGAGAGAAAACTGGCCTCTTCTATGTTCTTCTGAGCTTGGTTGAAAGTTTGGTAGATTCATCCAAGCAGGAGCCTTTGCTGCTCCCTGGCTCTGTTGCAGACTCCCCTCAGCAGGCCTGCCGGGGACTCCAGGGCACCAGATAAGCCTGGCATAGTAGCAGAGCTGTGGTTGAGGTCAGAAGTGCGGCTGGCCACTGATAATAAAATTCCAGATCCCAAAGCACAACAAGTGTTTTGTTTTTCTGCACGATGTGTATAAAAAGCCAACAGAAGGACATAATGGTGAGAAGCAGTGGGGAAAATCTATGACCTCCACTTTGGATGTCCAGTTTAGTTCTCCATCTGCCACTTATTGGGAATGTGTTTTTGGACCAAGCACTTAGCTGCTGTGAGCCTCAGTCTTCTCATCTGTAAAATGGGATGGAATTTTTGCCCTGCCCTGTTCATTGCTGTATCCTGAGCACTTAGAACAGGTATCTGCTACTCAGACATCACTCAACGTGTATTTACTGATGAAAGAATGGATAAATAGGAGTACCAGGAGAACTGAAGGCAAACACTTTGAAAATTATGATACACTACAAAATGGTAGAGGTTTTCATGGTCATTTTGTTTTTCTTACAAATGAGAAAACAAATGAAAGGAGAACAGTTTTGTTTTTTGTGGGTTTTCTTTTTGACACTGGCTTTGTGCATCTATCATAAGGTTTTGGAAGACAGGACAGATAGGACAAAGCTTCCTCCAGAGAAGTGTGCTCTTTGGCTGTGGTTCCAAGTGTCACCAGGGCTCACGTCCTGCAGACCTCTCACTCAGCCAGACCGTGGAAGCTGCTCTGGGCTGCCTGTCATCAGACTGTGCCTTAGACCTGAGATTTGTTTCTGGCAGAGCTGACGGTTGTGGGGACGTGGTTTCTTTGTTGGCTCATGGCTTCCTTTGCTTCATTGTCCTTCGTGAAGCTGGATTGTCCCTTCAGAGTAGCTCACTCAGCCAGTTTTAAACCTCTTCATTAACCAGCTGCTGGGCTGCCCTTTGCCCCCGGAAGCACTTTCCTCTTCTGGTCCTCTTAGCTGGTGTTCCTGTCACAGCGCAGCACAGCGGGGCTGAGCGACCAGGGCGAATTCCGGGGTTAGGTATCTTCTCTGAAACCGAGGACAGAGCACAACTGGCCTTCTGGAGCCCTCCCAGTGGTGTCCCTCATCAGGGCCAATCCCTGGGACACCTTGAGAAAGCTCCAGAGTGTGACAAAGTGTGCCCTGTCCTGCCCAGGTGGCCTGGGAGGGTGCTGCCTCATGACTCCAGGGCACTTTCAACTTTGCCACTGGCTGGACGTGTGACCTTCATCAAGTTGTTTACTTTCCCGGCCATTAATTAACAAACATTCGATCAAGTGGCATTTAAGAAGCTACCCTATGAGCTGTAAGTGTGGGAAGATATCAGAGATTCTCCTCACCTATTTGGAAGTTTAGTGTGACTTTTCTAAAAGGCTTAGCAAGAAATCAGAAGGCTTGGGGAACACCAAGTTATCCACATTCTGCTTTCTTGGGATACCTAGGCAAAAATATTCAAGCCTGAGTTATAATTCCCACATTGTAACTTAAATAAATATTAGCATTATTACAGTTTGTCATCAGCAGTAATCTTTAATCAATCTCAAAATACATCCCTTATGGGAACCTCATCATACTTCTTACTTATTTTAAAAAAGAAAACTGATGATGGGAAGGATAAACATATGGGGCCTCTTGTCTTAGGAAAGCCACCAGACACCCTTATTGATGTTAAACTGACCTCCACATTCCAGCAGAGTGGAGTGGGTTTGAAGTTCCAGGGAATGTTCTTTTACTACACTATTATCCAGGGTATTGGATGCAGAAGATCAGGACTGTGCTTACCATGAACTTCTTGAAGTCAGAGGCACAAGGCACGACATACAAAGAGAAGTTAAATAATAGGTTTAGAAACTGGAAGGGGAAAAAAAAAAAGAAAGAAGCTGGAAGGGACCTTAGAGATCATTTTAGTCCAGATGAGAGACAGGGAATACCAGTGTCCCGTGGCACCGTGCCAAAATGGTCCTGAAATGCGTAGTCAAGGAAAGCCTGGCCAGAGGCTGAGCCTAGTGCCAGCCCCATTGCCCAGCGTTAGCCTGCGGAGGTCATGGCTCTGGCCCTTCCCGGCCAGTACACACCCTGCTGCTGAGAGGATGTGCATGGCGCAGGCTCCGGGCTGTGCAGCACAGACCCCGACTCCCATACCTGGGACCCCGCTGACCCAGGAGGCTGCAGATAGACGTTTGTTGGAGGACGGTCTGCTGCGCACTGACTTTTCAGGAGCCCCATGTGCTGTTAGCCCTGAAGGGTGGGGTGTTTTCTTGCTGTGAGGTGAGAGACCACAAGGACCCAGAGGCACTTAGCTCCTGATGTCTCTGTGCGAGACTCTCTTTCTCCCCACCATGTCCCTCCACTCCCCTTCGGTCATCCTTTTCCAGTGACCCCTAACAGCAGCCCTTTTGCATAATCAACCTCATGACTCATTGGATAGTTCAACATTATATAATCAAAATTGCTGTAGACCCTTTAGAGCTTTGCATTGATTCCTTTCATCTTCAGTGGCCATCCATGCAACATGGAGTAGGAGGGTTGGACCTGTGAATGTTCGGGAGGCTGTGGGAGGTTTCCGTTGGCAGTGGTGAGCCCTCCGTGCAGGGTAGCCCCGCTTGGTCCTGGGCAGGGTGGGACTTGGGGCGGCGTTGGCCTGTTGGAGTAGGCTGGCACGTGTGCCATGTGCTTCCCAGGAGATGGGGCTGAGGATGGGTGTAGTCTGCTGTAAGTGTTCGCATCTCCTGCAGAGAGCAGGGTACCTGGCACCCATCCATAATCAGCGCCATCCGCTTCACCAGCTGGGAGCATGAGGTCTCGCTGCATTTAATATTCACATTAACTTAGCTGGAGCCCAGTCTTGCAGTGACCTCAGGCTCTTTCTTCCTCTCCTGAGCCCTCCTTCCCTTGATAACCTCAGGGAACCAATCTAAGAGGTCACTTCTCATTCTAGGTTTTTCTCCACTGTCCACAAGTTCGCTTTACCCCACTTCACTTTTACGAAAGACGGACATTAGAACAATAGCTGTTGTCACTAACCACAGGAAAAAAATCCAAGAGGATTTTTGCTTTTATGAGGTGGTAATTGCTTCTTCCTCTTAGACCATTTTGGCTTACAAGAGGTTTCTGAGGAACGTTCTCCCTTCAGGAACGTTCTCCCTTCGAATAGCTGAGGAAATTGAGCTGTGCTCCGCAGACTTGGTGTGCCAAGAGACCCCTGAGGACCTTGTTCACATGCAGGTTCTGATTAGGCAGGAGGGGGTTGGGGCCGAAGGGGGATGCTGATGCCTCCTGTTCAAAGACACGATTTAGGTAGCCAGGGTCATTGCTTCTGGTTCTTTCAGATCGTGGCACACGTGGAAGTGTTTGTGGGACATCCTGGCAAGGCTGCTGAGGCCACCTCAGGGCCCGGGGGTCAAGGTCTCGGCTTGCTGCGCCCCCACCTGAGGCATGGAATGGCCGAGGTATACCTGCTGAGAGGAGACAAAAGAACCCAAATCTGATCAGTACACATGGGTGTCTGGATGTTGTTTTATCTCCCTTCTTGTTATTGTGGGCGCTGCCCCATGGTACGGCTGAACGCGGGCCACTGTCGGGGTGCAGGAGCACTGCTTTCCTTCAGGGCTGTTTTCTCTGGGTGTAGAGAGCGGAGAAGAAGGCACTCTCCCATGTCACACTGTGGTCTCCACTCTCCCTGTCGCTTGGGATCCCAGGATGCAGTTTTTTTTGAAACATGGCTCTTTTGGTGCGTGCATATGTGTGTGTGTGTGTGTGTGTGTGTGTGTAGGTGTACTCAGGAATGCATGGGTACACGCACACACACACTTGTGCTCACACATACGGCCATTTTCCCTAAGGTACACCATCGTGCCGGAGAGCTGAATGAGTTCTTGCGTTAGTCACCTCCTATGCCCAGAGCTCCTCTTTCACACAACTGGGTTTCTGTTTCTCTGTAGTGTATCCTCTCTGGGGACTCTCAGAACTGTTGTGTCATCTGCAAATAAGGTAGAACCTAAAAAAAAAAGGCATCTCAGACCCTTCCTTTCCAGGAGGCCACTTTCTAGCAAGCCATGGTAGAGAAAGGCAGACCTCTTTCAGTGGCAACCGATGGCCTGTGGCACCCTTTTCTCCGGACACTATGTGTCTGTTTGCCTTATTTACATAACTGAAAGGGCCTCTCAGACGGTCTTCCCGGAGCAAAGCAAGTCTGTTTTGATGTCTCCTGGCTGTTAGTAGGAGAATTTACAGCTGGTAAATGACAGTTCTACTAAAACATTTACTAAAATATGCAGTCGTGTCTCCATCTTGGCACCCACCTGCCACCCACCACCCACCACGAGCCAGCTCAGGCAGTGTTTGCTGAACGAAAGGACAGTCTGGTGTCCTCAAGCCTCAATCTCAGTTTGGCTGAAGCGCCTCTCTTTTCTCTCCAGGTCCATATTCAAGCCTTTCATCTTTGTTGATGATGTGAAACTTGTCCCCAAAGCACAGTCTCCTTGTTTTGGGGACAACGACCCTGCCAAAAAGGAGCCTCGGTTCCTGGAGAAGCCAGACCGCCGGCATGAGCTGTACAAGGCCCACGAGTGGGCACGTGCTATCATTGAAAGTGACCAGGTGAGCCTGGCGCCAGGCCCGAGGAGGGGGCGTGGGCTGCGAGACGGGAGATGGGAGCGATTATGGAGCTCATCATTTTCCTCCTTGCCAGCTTGCCTCTGTCCAGAAATTCAGGTACCCAAGGCCCTTCATAGAAGACTGCTAATTTTTCCAGCCAGTCTCTTGAATCCACATGAAACAAAGCCTCCACCTCTGATGTTGTTCCAGAACTCAGTGGGCTCAGAATATCCCTTTCATTTACTGTTTAACTAGGAATAACAGAAATATGTGGTTCTATTTGGGATAACTGCTTTTTTGCTGTCTGAAAATCTTTGTATACTTAGAAAGGGGGGAAGAAAGTTGTATAAGATGGCAAAACTTCATTTAAAAGTGCATCGTATGTTATTAAAAAAAGTTCTGGGGATGGATGGCGGTCATGGGTGTTCAACAGTGCGAATGTCCTTATGCCTCTGACCTTGTACACTTAGACATGGCTAAAACAGAAAATTTTAGGTCATGTATATTTTCTTATAATTGTAAAAAGGTGTTTTTTAAAAATATTTTATTTATTTATTTGACAGAGAGAGAGATCACAAGCAGGCAGAGAGGCAGGCAGAGAGGCAGGCAGAGAGAGAGGAGGAAGCAGGCTCCCCGCTGAGCAGAGAGCCTGACGTGGGCCTCAATCCCAGGACCCTGAGATCATGACCTGAGCTGAAGACAGAGGCTTAACCCTCTGAGCCACCCAGGCGCCCTGTAAAAAGTTTTTAAAAAAGATCCTCAAACTCCCAAGTTTTTAAAAAAAGTTATTCTTTAATGCACAACTCCCCACCCCACCGCTGTCCAAACTTTGGAAGTTAGAAGACATCAATTCAAACAAGACACACACTCTGTATCTGCCCGCGGTAGCCATTAGTGATGGATCACGTTTAGACCCAAGCCTCTGTTTTGCTGAAGCGAAGAGGTAGAAACATGGTTGTTAAATGCCCATTGGCCTCCCACATGTGTATTTAACGACTTGGAACAGGCCCAGATTGTCCTGAAGAAAGGGACACCTTGTAGATAAATTGGTACCTGCATTTGTGTGGACTGGGCGGGCTTATTTTCTCATGCTTAGCATGGTGGACTCTATGCAAAACATAGGGAGAAGGTCAACATCAGTAAATCCAAGGGAATTCAGTAGGAATCCCAGAGAAGGGCAGCCTCACTACTCCTAGAATTTGCTTTTCTGTGCCACAGAAATGACCATCTGGACGTGTCAAAGTCATGGTGTTTTACATCCGCCTTCCCTGCCGAACGTTTCCCTTGAAGCACAAATGTGGCCACCACATTGCACTGGGCTTTGCTCAGGGCTGTCCAGCTCGCTTTCTAACTGTACATGCTTTCTAGGTTTAGGACAGCAAGCCCCGAATAAAAATGCCACTTGGTGCATGGTTGTGTGGCTACTTGGGAACTGGAAGGCAAGGGAGAAAGGGCAACATCTGAGCTATTCTCAACAACGTTTGAGCTGTTCTGTACAAAATATCAAAGCCATCTCTTTGACAGACAACTCTTTGAGACTGATGAGGTTGGGTGAGCTTTGACATTGAGAAATGACCATTGGTTTGAGTCAGAGCTGTGTTAGGAGGTGGTGGGTGGGTGGTGACAGCAGCTTCTCCATTCTGGGACAAATTGGGCCATTGAAAGCTTTTCACAGTCATCCACCATGAGTGGAAGAAGACATCTCCCCATCTCAGAACGAAAGTAAGTTGGGGAATAGGTGTGACACATATTTATTTGCTGATCCATTTATTCATTTTACAAATAGTTATTGGGAATGTCTACTGTGTCCCAGGCAGTGGAGCACAGTGATGAACTCAGTTCTCACTCCCAGGAGATCATGGTCTAATGGGGGACGCAGGCAAGTCGACAGACCCTTACAAGACAGGAAAAGAACAGCTGTAGCCAAAGTAAAGGCATTGACAGCCCAGAGCAAAGGTTCAGAGAGGCCTGGAGAAGGGTACAAGTTGGCCAGGTGCTGAGGAAGAGCAGGGTGGAGTGTCATGGGTTGGAAGAATGCAGTTAATTCGGTCTGGCTGGAGGGAAGGGAGACATAGGGGCCATGGAAGGAGGGGAGGCAAGCAAGAGCCTTGTGTTACAAAAGGCCTCTCCTGACTGCCTCCCAGGAGTCTGGATTTTACCCTGAAGGCAGCAAGGAGTTCAGGACACCGAGCAGAGGAGTACCATAACCACCCTGGCATTCTAGAATGATCCCTGTAGCAGTTGTGGGGAAACAGAGTGAATGGGGTGGGTGGGCCCCTGGGAAGCTTTCTTGTCCAGCGTAGTGACCCGCACTGTTTCTGTCCTTCCTCAGGAGCAAGGTCGCCAGCTGAGAAAGACCATGCTGGAGCTAGAGAAGCAAGGCCTTGAGGCCATGGAAGAAGTCCTGACCAGCTCTGACCCCCTGGACCCCACCGAAGTAGGGGATCTTTTCTATGACTGTGTTGACACGGAGATTAAGTTCTTTAAGTGAAGTGAGCGGTCCCTTTCCCCTTCCTATTTAAATGTTCCCACCTTACTAAATTACCAGCAAAACGAACCACTCTCCTGTGTGAGTAAAATGAGAAAGTTCAGATGTGTTAAAGTCATTCTCTTGTGTTCTGCCTTGAAGCTCAACAACGACCCCTTCGCCTACCACGTAGCTTACCTTCTTTTGCGATGTAACGTGTCTCCATTTGCCTGTTGTTCGACTGTATGACTACTTGTGGACTTCAGCCGCTCTCATTGTATCTCAGTGATGGTGGGCACATTGGCCTTCTCATGGAGGACGAGGGTGCATTGGGCCTTGGAAGGGGGTTCCACAGTGCTAAGTGTGCGGGAAAAGCAAAATCTTTTGAAGTCTTATTCTTTCCTTCAGTACTGGTTTCTTCCAGGTCAACAAAAGGCCCAGGGCTCTTGTACTTGGGGGAGAAGCTGCCAGGCCTCCTGTCATATGAGTGCATGCCTGTCATGCAGAGTGTCCCCAGATATGTCTGCTGAGGGACCAAACCATTGGGGAGGAACAAAGGGGGCTCCTCGGCCATCCCAGCTCATCCCGTTTCCCGCAATCCTGAAGAGCTAGAGTCTTCTTTACACCGCGCTTGTGTGCGGGGACCCATGGCTGGCCCCTATGTGCCAGAGAGCTGGTTAGTGGAGTTAGTTAGAAGCACCCACGGGAGAGACTTGGAGGCAGCCGCATGGGTGGCGTACCCCACCTCACCACAAGGCTCTCCCCGGAGGCCTGCAGCTCTCCCTGCCCAGCAGCATGCCCTCCCCTTTATGTGGCTTTGTGTAGCAACGATTTCCGACCTGGTGATGGCCATCTACTTCAGGATTAATTAAATGGCCCTATGGCATAGTTCCACCACACAAAGCTGCGAATTTCCCCAGCTGATGAGAGAAAGAAAAGGAGAAACTCTTGACTGTTTAGATTTCAGTTAAAGTAGCTGGAATCTGAGCAGCGACATTATCTCAGCAGAGACTTGAATTAAACTGATTTGTTTCCAACGTCATGTTCACATGGAGGATTTGACTTACCACCAGAGCATAGAAGGGCGCATGAGGAGGACCAGATGGGCTCAGCATTGGGAAGACAGAGGGCAAGGAGGTGACAGATGGTGGCAGAAGCAATCACTGCGGGGTAGCGATCCAACTCCCAGCCTTCCTGCCCAGCTGGCTGTCCCCGGGCCTTCCCGTTATTCCTAGCAGCTGCTCTTGGAGTGGAGGTAGCCGAGGTGGGCAGGTGTAGAGGGCTTTGGAGGGCTTCGCTCTGGCCACTGACACTCTCAAGCGCTGAGATGCTTGAGGGGGAGCAAGGGCGGAGAGGAGAATAGACGCCAAAGCAGGTGTAGCCGCTAGTGGAAGGACAGCAGCTCCCTTCCTCTGGCCACCCTGTGCTAGCGGGGCCCAGTCACACTTTGTCACCGGCAGGAATTTCAAATGGAAATATTGTGAGCGTTAGTAATCTTCGAAGTCGCCTAGGGTTAGTGACCCTGTGCTGATAGCAGTGCACGGCAGGCCATGGTGGGGATGTGGTCCCACATGCAGATGTGGGCACCGAGGGCCCCAGGTCTTATCAGAACACATCTTGGGCTACCGACTTCCCTTTAAGAGTGTTGGTGTCAGAGTGCCATGAGCTTTTGGTCCAGCAGTTTTGTGAATTTTGGAGGTACAATCTAAAATGTTGAAGGGTAGGAGGTGAAGAGGATGTTTGGGCTGACAGTTAACACAGTCGTTCATGGTGGCTTGTAGTGGCTGAGTCTCATTCAGGGCTTTCTCTATTGAATACGGGGTCTTCCCTTAGAGTGGCCATCCTCAGAGCTGTTTACAGAGACTAAGGGGGAGGAGGGGGACCCTTGGTGGGGGACGGGGAGTGACACAGGTACCTTGCCCTTCCTAAGCCCCTCTGTTCTGTGGTTATGTAAGAGAAGGTGTTGTAGAAAGCCACCATAAAATTTCACTGCATGGTTTCACCTCCACCTGTTATAAAAACATTTTATCAGACCTGACAGGTTGGAGAGACCCATGGTAATTCAGGGTTTTACCAAAACGAGTCTAGTGAGACTACGTTACAGAGGCCTGCTCCCATTCTTCTGGGCCAAGCAAAGGTCATGGATAACCCATCCAGCCTGTGCTGTTCCTGAGCCACTGTGAAGTGGGAAATACAATGGCTGCTTCTGTTAGGGGACATTTGTCCAGCATCTCAAAAGAAGGGCCAACCCTAAATGAGAATTGTCTTAGTTAACACTATACTTCACGCCACCAGGGGGCGTGGTAAGGAACAGCTTGCCAAAGCACAGCCTGGCAGAAGTTAAATGGGGCTAGGATGCCTCCATCTGGCATGGAGGGGGTCTTTGTACAGTCCAACCCCCGAGTAGTGGCAGTGGACGAATTCTTCGTGCCTTGCGGGTTGTGGGGAAAGACAACAAGAGAGTAAGGAATCTGCTGATGCGGCTGGACTCACTTCTAGTGATTTATATCTACTTAGGTCAACTGCTTAAAACACGTTGTTGGATTTTGAGCGCGCTGTAGGCGAGATGTTTCTTTTTAAATGCTCCTAACGGACTCTGCTTTTGGAGGAGTGCTTATCATTATGTAGATGATTTCTTGACCAGGGCTTGCTTTTCTAAAGGCAGTGTGGGGAAATGAATATTCAAGATGAACTATGAAAGCAAAATTTAAAGGTCAGTGTGTAAATAGCTTCCTGAAATACCATTTGTGTATCCATTAAAATGGATGGGGGAGCTGTGCATGCTTTATGCAGAAAGAAGGCATGGCCAGGATGGAATTTCTCCCCTATTCTCATGCTCCATAACCAAACATAAGCTACTTAAGTCTTGTCTAGTAGGTGGGATTTACCATAGATGAAGACTGCCCTCATCCCATCAGGGGAGAGAGGCTACAATAAAAGTAAATTAGCAAAGCAGAGTAGTACTCTTCATTCTTGGGAGGTTGGTTTGGAATTCTAGGTAGAATTCTAGGTAGCCTAAGGATATACTTGAAATTATGGTGATTCCTTAGTGCCCAGTAACATAAGACACGGTGTTATCGTTAAGAGTCTTTCTTACAAGGTAACAGAGCAGGTGTATTAGATATTAGATATTAGCAGTGAAGTTCCTTCACTACTGGGTGAATTGTTAGGTAAAAAAAATAATTACCAACCAGGCAAACTACTTTGCTCCCCAACTTACATCATCCTGCATTGGTTCAGGTGTTACATCGCTGGGTGGCTGGCCCAGCAGGAAAGCCAGTTGGGACCAATGTGTCTGCTAGGAAACCATGAAATGCATTCTCAACTAAAGAGTCAGGTCATTTGTAGGTGAGGTCTTCAGCTGAACTCTCAGCTATAGGAAGGAAGCACATGGAAGAAGGAGGGAAGGGGAGCTACCCCCCCAGCTGGCCATTCTTTTGTGGAGGGGGAGGAATGGCAGGTCATATGCACATGCTGTCCCAGCACCACCCTGTGCCTCCCTGTGACTGTGACATTTCATTCTGCACAGTCCCGAGTCCCAGCTCTCCTCCTATGGCTTGTGTCAAATGTGCTTTATCTGACTGACTTCAAACATTCCGAAATGTCACATGCAGATTTCTCATGGGAATGAGTATGTACATGTTTGCAATCATGCTGTGAGAAGTTAAATGTGTGGGCTGGAAAATGCTATTGGCAGGGAGTAATAAAAAAGAAAATCTTTGTGTTTCCTGCAGTGGGAACTGACTGTGTAGTCTTTACAGCTTTTTGTACAGGTACCGAGGAACCAGATAACTTCCCTATCCAATGCTTGCCCTTGGAATTGTCTTTAAATGCATCAAGCGTACAATAAAAAAAAAAAATGAATGACCTTGTGTTTCATGAATAAATGTGGGCATCAGTCACAAAATAGAAAATGTACGAAGAGGAATATATTTTTCTGAGTGGCGTCTTCAGAAAACCCAATCAGCTCAGCATTTCCAACATGGTGTACCATTCTGTGGATAACCCACTCTTAAAAATAAACACCGAAGCACAGTGAGATACCCCTTCATGCCCATCAGGATGGCTACTGTCAAAAAACCCAGAAAATACCAGTGTTGGTGAGGATATGGAGACACTAGAGCCCTCATACAATGTTGGCGGGAGTAGAAAATAGTGCAGCCGGTATGGAAACCAGTATGACCATTCCTCACAAAAGTTGAAAAGATGGAATTACATGTAACCCCGAAATTCTGCTTCTGAGTCTATGCCCAAAAGAACCAAAAGGAGGGCCTCAGAGATGTTTGTACCCTCCTGTTTGTAGCCACATGATTCCCAAAAGCCAAAGGTAGAAGCAACCCCAGTGTCCACTGGTGTTATTCTGAGTGAAATAAGCTGGGATCCAGAAGGCAAATATTGTATGATCCCACTTACATGAGGTCCCAAGAGTAGTTAACCGCATAGAGCCGGAAAGTGGAATGGTGGCTGCCAGAGGCCAGAATGGGGAACAGGGAGTTGTTGTCAAGGTGGTAGAGAGTTTTGTTTTTGCAAGTTGTTAAACGAATTCTGGAGCTTGGTTGTACAGTCATGTGAATGTACTTAACACTGAACAGCACACTGGAACATGGTTATGGTGGTGAATTTATGTCCCGTCTATTATACCACAGTCCCACAGAAACCACACTAGAAACGGAAGTCTCCATCCATCCCCGGAGCAGCTAGTGCCCTCTGTCCCACGGATCTTTATGTTAAAGCCATGGCACTGGCCACTAAAGATGCCACTGAAGAGGAAGGCCCACTGTCCCCACCCTCATGACCTAGAAATGCCACACTGCTTCTGTGATTCGGTCTCTACTGTGACAGGCAAAAGGCAACTGAGTATCTTGTTCATGAAGATAGGACTCCACCCCTGGTCACAAGTGACTCCTGTCACAGAGAAGATGACTGCCCCATTTATATGACAAGGAACAGCTAGCTCTTTAAACCTTATTTCCAGCTCTTTTTTCAGAAATGTAACATTCTCCCACAAAGCTCCACAGCGACCAAGCAGGCATTTGTTTGCTAGGGCTGCAGTCGTAAAACACCACAGAGTGGTTGGCCCAAACCCCAGAAATGGATTGTTTCTCAGTTCTCGAGGCGAGAAGTCCAAAACCAAGGCGTCTGCAAGGTTGGGTCCCTCTGAGGCTGTGGGGGAGTGTGTCGTGCGCCCTCTCCCCTAGCTTCTGGTGGGGTGCTGGCCTGCAGGTTCACCCCGATCTCTGTCTTCATCTTCACACAGTGACCCTGTCCTTGTAGCTACCTCCCCCTCTTCACTCCATGAGGGGTGCCTAATACTATGGCTCCTTCCCCTCCGCAGCCCGTGGCTTTGACCTTCATCGTCCCAAGTTATCTTGGGTCACTACTTTTCTTCTCCACTCAGACTGGCCCTTTCGGACACCAAAAAGCCTCTCTCTACCTCTGCTAATGAGAGTGGCAGATAAAACAAGTCAGGTCCTTCACTAATTAGGAGGCAAAGTGTGTGGCAGCAAACTTTGAACTTAGTTTCTAGACGAGACTTATTTTGGGGACATCTATGAATTTTAATTACCGTTCTATCCTTGCTATCCAGCAGCAGGGCCAGCGGGGGGCGCTCTCAGATGCTCTGTAACCTTTGAAGTTGCATGCCGGGCAGTGGCCAGTGCCAGCCACCTGGAACGCGGCCTGTAATGAGCAAACTTGTACCCTAGAGTGTGGGGTGCACCCTCACCTGTGTCTGTTGGGACCCAAGGGTGAAGGGCTTGTCTAGGTCTTATATCACTGCATCTTTATCACCACATGCTTTGGTCCATATTTGTGTCCCTGTTTTATACAGGAGGAAACTGAGGCACAGACTGGTTATGTAATTTATATCCCCAAACTTGCAAGAGGCAAAATAAGTCAGTCCCCCAGACTGGTCCCCACATACCCGAGAGGCCACTGCAAACACTGTCGTGGAGACTGGAGGATACTGCCTCATATAGATGTTTTGTGGGGTTTGCTAAGTTGGGTCTGGTGTTTCATTTTAACACAAATTAGAGGCATTCTATAAGTGATACTCTCTACCCATTTTCTACGAATAAAACAATATAGTGTTACCTATTTTTCTCTTTTAAGAACATGCATTTCAGAAATATTTTCCCTTGGTGGTTTTCCTCAAATACCCATCAGTTCGGTTTAGCTACAAAAACTAGGAAAACATTATTATTTTTTAGATTTATTTGAGAGAGTCAGAGAGAGCACGAGCAGGGGGAGAGGAGGGTGAAGCAGACTCTGCTGAGTAAGGAGCCCAGTGGGGACTCGATCCTAGGACCCTGGGATCATGACTTGAGCCAAAGGCAGACACTTAACCATCTGAGCCACCCAGGTGCCCCCAAACTAGGAAAATACGTAGGTTAGTTAGAAATGTCAGCTCAGGAAAGAAAGGCCCCATTTCGAACACAGCTTGTCACAGCAAGTATTCAGTCCTGTGTGAGTATCCTTCATGTCCCATCCTTCTTAGAAGCCCTTCTAACCCTGAAAAGGGGTTGGCTTAGGTCAGTACTGGTGACCCTCGATGGGTTTTAACAAGGACACGGGCAGAAGCATTTCCACTTATTAAAGTTTATTAGATACAAAGAAATGAGTCTGCAGAGGGCACATCAATAAATATAAAACACATATGAAACATGGGGGAGGCACATGACGGTGTTGGTGAACACTCAAGAGTGGTAAGAGCGCCGAAACTCATTGCCTCTGCGTGAGTTTATGGTCAAGGGGCTAACGGTCTGTCCTGCCAGGGGAGGGCACGGCACACGTCCCGAGGGCGTGAATTCAGTGATAGGTCTCGAGAGATGAGAGGCCAGATTCCTGAGATTTCTCCCTAGTTGCAGTTTTTGGTTTCTGCTCATCCCTTCTCTCTGTCCTTGATAAGTTTTATTTTTGATTTCTATCCCAGGGTTGTGAAATGTGAATGCACGAATGCCTCATCGGGGCAGCCAGTCTCCTTTGAAGGTGGACTTGCCTTTGTCTTGGGCCTTCTTCATCATGATAGTTAAAACCCTTGTATTTATTTCCCTACATCTGGGAGAGAGATGCAGTGGATCCCATCATAATAAAGAAATCCTGACCTTTTGGAAACCTTCCAGAACCAATAAAACCAATCAGCTGTGCCCAGAGCTGATGACCTGCAAAAGCTTCTTTTCCAATTGATTTAGCAGTGACAATTTGGCATGATTGATTCCCCAGAGAAGGGCACTTGACCTTGCTCAGTTGCTCCTCTCCAGAACGAGAAGGCACAACAATAATGTAGGATGCTGTCTTAGTCTTCACTCTAGACAACTGTTAAGTGTGTGCAGTCACGTTTGCCCAAACCCTCCTAACCGGCTATCTGTTGTGGATGGCTTGGTCTGAGCACAGTGTCCTTCACATCTGGATACATGAGCGGGTTGTTCCAAAGGACACTTGTTTTTCCACCGCTCTTTCCGCACCCCTCCCCCCGCCATTTCCTTTAATCTGCACCTATTTTGAGCATAGACCCAGGGTCAGTCTGTTTCCTTCTATTTTCTCTCCTTCCTCTCTTACAGCATCCCCTCCAAGGACGAGGAGCACTTGAGGTCACATGAAAACACACATAGTTCCATTTCCTTGCCAGCTCCAGAAAAAGTGTGTGAAAAGGGCAGCCAGAGCCCTTCCCAACCAGTTCCATATTCAGGGGTGGCTGGCCTTGGGCACCTCTCCCCAACAGAGAAGTGCGCCCCCTACAGGGAAAGGGGTGCTCTCAGACCCATCAGGTCCTCTTTAGCTCGGAAGAGAGCTCCGTTTGCCTGGCGGGTGCTTCTAGCTTCCTAAGGGCAAGAGTGAGGCACCAGGTAGGCGAGGCAGACACTTGCTAACAGGCTTTGGTCTACACTTCCTCGAGTCATAGTATCTGTGAAAATCCTGCTCTCGGGGAGGAAAAAAAACCAAAAAAACATCTCTGAGATAGAATATGTAATTGACTATGAGTCACGTATGTTTCAAACTTGCAGGAAAAAATACCCAAGTCTCATAAATCTTGCCTTACCCACGCTAGGATGGAGTTGGGAACTTAGGCGGGACAGGAGGAAAGCCAGGGGCACACGGGCACCAGGGACACTGTAAACAGGAAGGACATTGGCTACTTGTAGGAGCTTTCAGTTACAAAAGGGCCTCGTGGTTGGCAGCAGAGGGTCAAGCCTACCCTTGCCTTTCTTTTGGGTCATATTTACATGAGACAGCAAACAAAAAAAAATAAAGATAAAAATAAAAAATCCCTGTACTGCGAAACAGAAGCGAGACATGGCATCTCGCTCACTGGAGGCTGTGTGGGCTTGTCTGGCTGTGGGGACACACTGCTCTCTCTGAGCTGCGGCGTTTATAAGGCATTATTTGGTTTGACTTTGCAGTGTGTGTGAAGAGAATCTAGACTCATGCCAATAAGAAGCTGTTGTGGGGACTCTGACTTTGGGACTACTTGCAAACAAAGGAATCTTCTAAAAATGGTTCAGAATCTAGGAAGGGCCAGCCCGCACGCACTATTTACAGTCATGGAATGGGTAGCGCGGGGTGGGGACAGGGCTCTATCTGTACTCACGGATGGATGCCAAGACGCGTTTTCAGAAAATGGACAAACATAATACGGGTGTGGTCTTTTTAAATTAGGCAAATAAGAGTCGACTGTCATACTGATTTAAAGCCTGTGCAAACCACACATTTACAATAAATAAATGCTCCCCTCAGAGCTTGTATGTCAAATGAATTGCAACTTAAGTACGGTGAGGCCAGACACATTCTCATGGGGAAGCCCATCGGCGATATGGACCCCACGTGGCCCACAGGACATTGGCTTCATCCGTCTTCTCACCGGAGTGTCTTTAGTGATAACTGTGGAAAGACAGTAACATTACCTTGGGGGCTGGGCAGACTCTCCACACACACACAGACCACCCGCCCTGGGGCTGGCACCGCAGCCTTCCGGCATTCATACAAGGCTGCCAGGGTCTGAGGGTCCCATCAGATGCAGGGGGCTGATTTGACCCAGGGGGTTGTGGGTGGAAAAGAGATGAAACGGGCCATACAGTTGATGCCATCTGAAGACCTACTGCCATCTTGGAAACAGTCATAAGGCCAAACACCAGCATATGAAAGAAACGCAAGAAAAACAAAGAACTTGCTGGAGATCCCAAGACAAGGCAAAGGAAAAGAGAAAGGGCTCCAGGCCTTCACATTTCCAGGCCAGAACTCCCACCCAAGAATGGATCACTTGGGGCTCTCTGCCATAAAAGAAGAGTGCCCCCTGGTGGCAGTTTGGGATGTCTAGAACTGTGAGCTCTCTGGGCAACTGCTTTTTGTCTCTCATGTGAAAATGAATTAAGAGGGTATCCAGCTTGGGGCGCCTGGGTGGCTCAGTCGTTAAGCGCCTGCCTTGGGCTCAGGTCATGATCCCAGAGACCTAGGATCGAGTCCCACATCGGGCTTCCTGCTCGGTGGGAAGCCTGCTTCTCCCTCTCTCACTCCCCCTGCTTGTGTTCCCTCCCTAGCTGTGTTTCTCTCTGTCAAATAAATAAAATCTTAAAAAAAAAAAAAAAAGAAAAAAGAAAGAGGGTATCCAGCTAGACGTAAGATCTTCTTGACTATGGGATGCCCAGAGACTTTACCGTCCATCCTTGACTAGACTCATATGGGCTCTGGTTACTTAGGTATCCAGACCTGGCACAACGTTCAGTCATTCTTGGTACATCTGAAGGGGACAGTGACTCCTTCCCTGGTAACAGGAACATGCCAGGGGACGCAGAGCGGTATAGCGGAAGGAGCACTGGACAAGGAGTCTGAAGGCAGGCATGAGAACTTGACCAAGTTCCTTAACCCCTTGGAGCTCAGTTCTCTTGTCTGAAGAAAAGGTCATTAAAGGTTATCTGTCCAGTTTACATCACAGAGTTACTAAAAGGATCAAATGAGATCATATATGCAAGTTATCTGAAGAAATGTAAAGGACTATATAATGGAGTTATTTTGATTATTACTATGTCTTCCTGACCACAAGAGTCACGTATTCACTGTAGAAAATTCAAAAATTGCAGAAATGTGCTAGGAAGAAAGTAAAAAAATCAACTACCATCTCCCAGAGCAATGCTTGTTAATTCTGTGATTATTCTCCCTGTCTTCTGCCCTATGCACATTTATTGATCCCTTCACTGCAGTCAGTCAGTTTTGAGCCTGTAATCATCTGAGTGGTTATCACTATTCTTAGTGGTGTTTAGAAAAGGCAGTGCTTGTCCTCCTGCAAGGAACTCATGCCTGTGTCCAGGGCCTTGTCCCCTTCTCACATCCCTTGCTGTGCTGTCCCAGGGGGCTGCAGAAGGGCTCAACTGAATGGCAGGCCACCCCCTTTGCCACATAGAACTCTGAAACAGGAGGAGGCCAGGGCATGACTAAATGCCTGTTTTCAAAGAAACAAAGGGCTTTAAAGGTGAGATGCTGTCATGGGCTGAGTAAGAGATGTCATCTCGGCCCCATGTTAGGAGACAGTCTGTCTAAGTTGCTTTGTGTGAGAAGGGGAGCATTTTTTCAAAGACCCATCTTATCCCAGATCCATCTGGCTCCCCTCTCAGCTTCCTCTAGCCACCAGGACTTGAATTGTGACTACATTTGGCCAAAAGAAATGATTGTGTTGATGGGAGAAAAAACCCCGTGGGGGCAGTGAGATACCCTGTATTCCACAGACGAGACAGAACCCTGAATTACATTCGGTACACATTACAGAGTACTATCTCCGGCCTCTGCAGCCATCCTAATCAGGGAAGGGAGTGGGGTGACCGCTGCAGGACTCCAAAGGGCTTCTGGGTGGCTGACATTGCTTTTGGACGTCGGGGGGATTCTGGGGGAAGCCCCCCCTTTCCCTCTTCGGAGTCTGAAACCGCAGGTTTCATTCTAGCTGGAAACAAAGGAACACCAAATGGCTTCCCCTGAGGATCAGTGAATCTGAACAAAACAGATAAAGCTTTAAGGAGAAAGCACACTGTCATCAGCATTTCTGGGCTCCCTGAGGAGAACTCCTGCTTTTATGGTTCAGGGGCGAGGGAGGTGTTACCTGAGAATTTCTGCCTTTGATGTCATCCGAGCTCTGTCCTGTGGCCTCAGTGTGCAGCCAGGGACCAGGTGTGCGGCCTGAAAGAAACAGGAAAGATCTTGCTATCTGTTGATCCAGGGACCTCTGTGTGCTTTGCAGAGAAACTCCAACACCCGCTCCCCCGCCCCGTGCTCAGAGCAACAGCAAAACGACCAATGGTAAATGGTACCAGGAGCCACTGCTCAACATGAAACCGCCAGGTTCCTCTCAGCCCTAGGCTGAGAGTTTCCACCTGGGGCTTCCCCGGCCCAGCCTGGCTATAGGGGCATCTGGTCCAGTGCCCTGGAGGGGAATACGTTATTATAAAGGCCTGTCGCTTACATGCGTGTGATAGCTTCTTAGCGCAGAACAAGCCCCCATCTCCAGACTTGCTCATTTGTCCAGTACCCACCATGTGCCAAGCACCATGCTAGGGTCGGTTAAAAAAGGGAGTAAAAGGTAACTATATGCTGAATAAATCACGCTATCTTCTAGGAGTTTGAATTCTTTCTGGAGTTCATTCTCTAAAATGTATTTTGCTTTAATATTACAGAAGTTACATATAAATATATTCTCATAATTAACGGATCAAAGAATATAGTGGAAGATAATAGGAAATAAAACCCCAAACAACCTCAAGTGCCTCTTCTTTGCCTAATCCCAGTTTCTATCCTAGAGTCCCACTACTCGAAGCTTGCTGTTTATCCCTCCAGATTCTTTTTTTTTTTTTGGTATTTACTTATATGTGTATATATATGCATCTTTGTGATTTGGTTGGTCTAGCCAAGTTTTAACTCCACATTCCCAGGCATTCCAGAACTTTCCCTGTGAGTCAGGTTCTCTGAATGGCGTCCCTTGTGGCTCCTTCTCTGTGGCATGCAGTACAAGGCTTTTCTGTCCAGCCTCGGTCCCAGACTGAGAATTAAATAACCACATCCCAAAGCCCTCCAGACAATCCAGGCTGCTGTGTTCCTTACAGAGCAACGCGAAAAGCAGAACTACTCACCTCAGATCATTTACGATAGTGAAACTCTCTCGATACCATGAGTTCAACAAAACTATTTAGGAACTCCAGGGTTCACTAACTGTATGACGGAGTATGAAGTGGCCATTTGAATGTTTACAGAACAAAATAATTTGGGGTGATGTATGAAATTTAGGAGAAAAAAAGTCTAGAAATTGTATAAATAGGATGACCTCAAATACTTAAAAAAGTGGAAAAATATATTGAATGGATTCCTCCTGGATTAACTTATTTTTAAAGATCTCTTAAACATACTTTGTACAATGAACATGTAAGAATTTTAAGAATCTGTTAAAGTAAGATATAGTTTTAAAAATGAAATAGCACATAGAAGGGTCTCTGCAACTTATAAAACATGAATCCAATAGACACTGAAATTTTCATTAGAACACTTTTTATATCAATAAGTGCATTTGTCCTAGGATAAAGATATGTTTGGGCAAATGACATAAGGAGCACTAGATTTTTTAGCCAGTTTATTAACTAAGTTAAAAGTAAAACGATGCTGGGGAGCCTGGGTGGCTCAGTTGCTTAAGTATCTGCCTTCAGCTCAGGTTATGATCCCAGGGTCCTGAGATCAAGCCCCACATCAGTGGGGAGTCTGCTTCTCCCTCCATTCCTCACTCCACTCATGCTTTCTCTCTCTGTCAAATTAATAAAATATTTTTTAAAAAGTAAAATGACACTGATATATAGTCCCTGACTTAAATCCACATGGCAGTATGGCCTTGAAATTACTTTTTAGATGTAAGAAACTCGTCTTGGGTGCCTGGGTGGCTCAGTCATTAAGCGTCTGCCTTCAGCTCAGGTCATGATCCTAGGATCCTGGGATCGAGCCCCACATTGGGCTCCTCGCTCAGTAGGAAGCCTGCTTCTCCCTCTCCCACTCCCCCTACTTGGGTTCCCTCTCTCTCTGTCAAATAAATAAATAAAATCTTAAACAAAACCCCCTCCAGTCTACTACAGAAAAGCCTTCCTCTAGGCCAGGGTTTCTTAACTTGGCTCTACTAACCTTGTGGGCTGGATCACTCTTGGTTGGGGGTCTGGCTGTGTGCTGCAGGCTGTGGGACGGCATCCCTGCTCTCGAGCCACCAGACGCCAGGAGGACCTCCCCCGGGCCCCAGAGCATTTGTAACGACAAATGTCTCCAGTCAGTGCTGCATGTCCTCCGGGGGGCAAAATCCTCCCAAGGAGAACCACTGGGCAGTAAGACACGTTTCTCCGTAGGAAACTGATGCCCACTATTTTTCACAAATATGACTGGAAACAACAGCAGAGCTAAAGGAGAATCAATTTCTTCATAAAACTGGAAGGCAAATTTTGCATCTTGCTAGAAAAGAAACTTCACTGCTGCTAGAAGTAGGTGGGCAGGGGTTAGGGTTACTTGGTGCTGTTTTTCCTTTTTTTTTTTTAAAGATTTTATTTATTTATTTGAGAGAGTGAAAAGAGAGAGAGAGAGGGAGCACAAGCAGGGGCACTGGGAGAGGGAGAGGGAGAAGCAGACTCCCCACGCTGAGCAGGGAGCCTGATGTGGGACTCGATCCCAGGACCCTGAGATTGTGACCTGAGCCAAACGAAAGCAGACGCTTAACCGACTGAGCCACCCAGGCATCCCTTTTTAACACAAATACTGCCTTAGGGGATTTTTTTCTGCTTTGAGATGTCACTAGGATCACCAGAATTCAAAAAAGAGAGTACTTCTGCTGACATAGTCCTTGACACAGGCTGTGTTTAGGTTCACTAAAACACAGGTTCTCAAATTTTGGCAACACCAACTTGCGCTACAAAATACGGTTTACCTCCTTAACCGATCCCATGTGCTGAGGGCCCTCCGAGCAGCCCGAGTGACCCCGCTGCAGCCTCCTGGCACACAGATGGCCCTCTGCCCTGGTGCTGACCAAAGCAGCTGGATACAAAAGCCTTCCCTGAACTGTGGGGCTTAGAGAAGAAAGTCTGTGCTGGGACTGAAGGAGCAGAGATCTGAGGGCCAAGCTGGCTTCCAACTTTATTTTTTGTCATTCATAAACCAAGCTAGCCTGTGCCTCTATCCGGGCACAGAGATACTTTCGCCAGAGGAAAAAAAAAAATCCTTTCTTTAGCCAACCAACAGGAGGACAGACACTGCAGGACCTGGGGAAGGGCAGGGGAAGATTCCCAGACGTGGCTGGCCATTCAAGCCGGGTCTCTTTGAGAGCCCAGCCTTCCAGTGCAACTCCCGCAGGCTGGGGAGCCACAAACTGGGCTCCTAGGAGAAGCAGATCTGACCTGCAGCTCTGGGCCAGCACAGTCTCTCCAAGCTATGGGCTACGTGACACAGGGTGAAGAGGTAGCAAGGTGTGATGCACAGAGCACCTACGTGAACAGAGAACCTTAGCCGGAGCCCCAGCTTTTTATGAATCTAAATTGAATCTAAATTCAATTAGCCAACATATAGTACATCATTAGTGTCTGATGTAGTGTTCAGTAATTTATCGGTTGCATGTAACACCCAGTGCTCATCACATCCCGCGCCCTCCTTAATGCCAGTCACCCGGTTACCCCATTCCCCACCCACCTCCCCTTTCACCACTCTTGGTTTTTTTCCCGGAGTCCAGAGTCTCTCATGGTTTGTCTACCTCTCTGATTTCTTCCCATACAGTTTTCCCTCCCTTCCCTTATGATCTCCTGCACTATTTCTTCTATTCCACACATGAGTGAAACCATATGATAATTGTATTTCTCTGATTGATTTATTTCACTTAGCGTAATACCCTCCCGACCCCCAGCTTTGCCGCCAGCTGTGACGAGAGGCAGCCACCCTATTTCTGCCCCAGTTGCTTTAGCTGTCCATGAAAGAGTTGGGCTGGATGACCTTAAAGAGCCCTTCCGTCTAACACTGGGGGCTTCTCACGGTCTCTAACCAAAGGAAATGACAGGTCTCAGTGGAAATGATAATTCTAGTATCTGCCAGATCTAGACGTTAGAAGGTACGTATCTGGCCTTTCCTCTCCTCCCCCACTGTTGTGCCATAGTTGAAGCTGGTATGAGCTCCGCTCATCACTCCTTCAGGACCACATCCCACTTGTAGAGAACTCAGCAGGGTCACCCTGTGTACATGGGGCCACACTTCTCCTGCACAGCTGCTAGACCAGGTGTTGGCCAATCAGAGTCTCTCCCAATAATTTGGAATTTTTAGAATTTTAAAATTAGTTTTAATGATTATTAAAAGTAATATATGTCTGTTACAGAAAATTTGGACATTGGGAAACATAAAGAAATTTAAAATCACCCAGCAGTTTACCATTAGGCACTAACCACTCTGAGCATTTTAAGTGTATGGGCTTGTGGCCTCTCTCTCTCTTTTTTTATATATAGAAGCTTTTTTTTTTTTTTAAGATTTTATTTATTTATTTGACAGAGAGAAACACAGCTAGAGAGGGAACACAAGCAGGGGGAGCGAAATGAGAGAGGAGAAGCAGGCTTTGGCCGAGCAGGGAGCCTAATGTGGGGCTTGATCCTGGAACTCCAGGATCATGACCTGAGCCGAAGGCAGACACTTAACAACTGCGCCAGCCAGGCGACCCTGTAGCCTCTTTTCTATTTGGCCAATGCCTTCCCCTTTCCCTCTCCATATAGACTCACTAAGTCATTTCCTTATTTAAATTAAACTTCAGTTCTATTTTATGTACTTTCAGTGTACTGGGTGTTTTTGCTTTTACTTCTCAATTGTGTTCATATTTTCTCCTGTCACTGAATATTCAACAATGTTACTTTAATGGATGCATGGGATTCTAGCCTGTGGTTCTGCCTTAATTTATTTAACCCCGTTGTTGGAGATCTGTGGTATTTTCATTTTTTAAAAATTCTGTAAATGGTTTCACAATGAATATATGTATGGACATTCTCATCATTTTTAGAGAGAGAGGGAGAGCACATGTGCGTGTGTGAGCTGGGGGGTGGGCAGAGGAAGAGGAAGAGAGATAATCCCAAGCAGCCTCCTCCATGCCCAGCGCAGATCTCAGCAGATCCAAGATCCTGACCTGAGCCAAAGTCAAGAGACACACGCTCAATTGACTGAGCCACCCAGGCACGCCGACGATTCTTGTCTATTAATTCAACAAGTATTTATCAAGTGTCAGTGTGCCTGGCCCCATTCTAGGAGCTGGCGAAAGACCCCAGTGAGTAAAATCTGATGTCATCCCTTCCCTTCTGGGTCTTACACTGTATTGGAGGGAGCGGACAAGACATAGGCAAATCTATAATATGTAAGGAAGTGATAAATACTGTGAAGAAAGTGAGAAAGCAGAATGTAGAGACCAAAAGTGATGCGGCAGGAAGGGCTGCTGTTAAATAAAGACTGGTCAGAGAAGAACTCTCTGATAAAATGCCATTAGACCAAAGACCCAAAGGACACAGGGAAAGAGTCTCATGGACATTTGGGGAAAGTGTCCCACAGAAGGAATAGCAACTGCAAAGAGCCCAGAGCCCAGAGGTGGGAGTGTGCTTGGAATGTTCTACAAGGTGTAGGTAGTCTATGCTACTGGGGCAAATGAGGTTATGTAGGGAGTGGCGCTGGGGAGGGCATTCAGGTAGGTCTCATGAGGCATGGTGAGGATTTCTAGTTGACACAGAGTGAGACGGTAACTCAGTGGAGGATCTGGAGCAGAGGGTGGTCTGACTGGACTTGGGCTTTAGATGAATCATGGGGTCTACATATGCAGCAGGGAAGCCTGTCGGCAGGTTCCCATAGCCTCCAGATGAGAAATGACAATGGTTTCAGCCAGGCTGAGAGCAGCAGAGGAGAAGAGAAGGAGCAGATTGGGGATACATTTCACAGGAGGAACCCCAAGATTTTTCTGGTAACTTGGATGTGGGAGCAGAAGAGAAAGAAGCCCAAAGTGTTTGGTGTGACATAAAGTGGAGGCACCGGTGGTGAGCACAAAGCAGAAGGAGGGGGGAGAGGGCTGTCGGGAAATATAAGCGAAGAAGTGCTTCATGGGAGGAAGTGATGGATTCCAGCTAACACCCCTGACTGCAACTTGGAGTCCCCTGGTGGCCTTGCTAAGGGCTCTTTCCATGCGCGGTGGGGCAGGGGGGATGTCTGAGAGGACAAGAAGAGAGGAGGCAGACACGGCACTAGCTGTGAGAAGAGCAGACAAGTGGCCCAGGGGCCAGAGGTCAAAGGAGATGTTTTTTATAGACATGATACTACTTTCGCCATTTCGGAGGAATAAAGGAATAATCTAGGACAGGAATAGTGCTAAGAGCAGGATGCTGGAAGACAGCTTATGAAGGAAAACGGCTAGGGTAAGCACAAGGCAGAGGTCCTTCCTGCCCTGCTGCCCTCCACAGGGGTGGAGATAAGTGCTCGGCCACTGGCAGTGTCTACGGATTGTCTCAGGCTTGGGAGAGCTGGTCCTTCGATTTCATGACATGAACCACCCAGTACTGTTGAAGTGACCGCAGCACTTGATGGAGAAATGGAAACGATCGTGGCTAGTTTTGCCATCAGTGTAAAGTGACTATTTAAAAATAGGACTTGGACTACAACGAGCTACCACTGCACACCTATTAGGACGGTTACTATCAAAAAGCCAGGGAACAACAATGTTAGAGGTGATGTGGAGAAACCCTTGTGTGCTGCTGATGGCAATGTCAAGTGGTGGGAGTGTAGAACGGAAAACAGTATGGCGGTTCCTCAAATAATCAGAAGTTCAATTATCCTATGATCCAGGAATTCCATTTGTAGATATGTTGTACCCAACAGAACTAAAAGCAGGGACTCGAAGAGATCCTGGTACAGCCATGTTCCTAGCAGCATTAATCACAATAGCCAAAGGTGGAAGCAAGCCAGCTGTTCGCTGATGGATGAACGGAGAAGCACGATGTCAATATACATACAATATACTGTTCAGCCTTAGAAAGGAAGGCAATTCTGACAGATGCTACGGAGTGGATAACCTTGAGGACATCAGGCTGAATGAAAGAAACTCAGTCTCAAAAAGTCAAATAGTATATGATTCCACTTATATGAGGTACCAAGAGCAGTCAAACTCTTGGAGCCAAGAAGGAGAACGGTGGCTGCTGTTTTCTTGGGTTTAATGGGTACAGAGCTTCCATTCTGCAGGATGAAAGGAGTTCTGGAGATTGGCTGCACAACAGGGTGGATGTACTTTACACTACTGAACTGTACACTTACACACGGTTAAGATGGAAAATTTCATATTGTGCATTTTTAAACTACAATTAAAAATTCTTTTTTGGGGGGGGTTATGTCTTTTATTAAAGAAGCCCTTTCAGATCCAGTTCTGAGAGAGGCTTTTGGGGGAAGGGAAGCATGGTGACTGAGCTGGGCTATGAGTGTATGGGACAGAGCTCAGCACAGGTAGCTTTCACTCTGGCACGAGGCCAACAAACCAGCTGGTAGGTAGAGGAAGTTTGATTAGTCTAGCCACTATCTAGAAAGCTTTTCTTCCTTGGAAGCAGGCTCCATGTCTCAGCCATATTTATATTTCCCTAAGTCCTTTTACATACTATGTGCTAAATTAGAGCAGTGAGTGGGTTTAAACTGTATGAGACTTCCAGTTCTCATTAAGAAGACAGGTCAATTTAGTAAGTTTTTCCAAAGAGAAAGAGATTTTAAGTTCCCATTTCAGCCCCATATCTGACTTAAATATATGGTAAATCACTATATTTTTACTTGTGTCCTCCTTTTTATAAAAAATGTTCACATTGTTACAAACATCCCTCCACCACAAGGCCAGCCCCTTGCTCCCCCGCTATTTCCTGGCGGGTGGGCGGGGCACTTCCCGTGGCATTATCCCAAATTATGGTTAGAATTTCATGTTCTTCTAATGTTGTACAGATTTGATATGCCAGCTCAAAAAAGAATTACTTTGAGATATGCAATGAATATACAGAAAGAAAAATGTATCATCAGTCTTGTAAATCCATGGATTTTCTTCAAAACTCATGCCTTACTTTCCTCTTTTGTAATTACCTCTCCTTAATTCATTTATTAATCCACAACAGTTCACTTGCAGCTCCCACACTCCAGGGAATCTGTTCTTGTCAAAGACACCACTGCTCTCTGCATGGCCAAATACAAATATATTTAAAATATAAAAAAATGAAACAATATGGGACTGGGGAGGGAGACAAACCATAAGACTCTTAATCTCAGGAAACAAACTGAGACTTCCTGGTGGGGAGGGATAGGGTAGCTGGGTGATGGACACTGGGGAGGGTATGTGCTATGGTGAGTTCTGTGAATTGTGTAAGACTGATGATTCACAGACCTGGACCCCTGAAGCAAATAACACATTACATGTTAATAAAACAATTAAAAATAAATAAAAAATAAAAATTCTATTTAAAAAAATATTTTATTTATTTATTTGACAGAGGGAAACACAGCTAGAGAGGGAATACAAGCAGGGGGAGTGAGAGAGGGAGAAGCAGGCTTCCCGCCGAGCAGGGAGCCCAATGCGGGACTTGATCCCGGGACTCTGGGATCATGACCTGAGCCGAAGGCAGTCGCTTAACCAACTGAGCCACCCAGGCGCCCCCAAAATTCTATTTTTAAAGGAGCTGGGATGCCAACAGATTTCTAGTCAGACACTTTCCCACTGAACTGACTGTGATCAGTTGGTTTTGCTGGGAACACCAGACTGAGACGTTATGTTTGGGTGTCTGTCTCTCTTCCCTTTCTCTATCAAAATGTGAATTTCTTGAGGCTGTGTCAGGGAATCATTTATCCAAATCTCTCCAGTGAGGCCTCAGTAAGTATCTGCCAATATGATGATAACTTCATTCTTTCTGTCATCACTATGTTCATAAATATTTTCAACCTATGCAATTTTCCCCCAAGAATCCTACTGATAGGGTGTTTTCCCCCCTACTTTACTGCAGTACAATGCACATAGCAATACAATTTACCACCGGTGACCCTGAATATATTCACAGTGCTGTGCAACCATCAGCTTTGTCTAGTTTCAGAACATATTCATCCCCCTCAAAAGAAACCTGTACCCATTAGGAGCCACTCCTCATTCTTCATACCCCTGGCAAGTGCTAACTGTATTTTCCGTCTCTAAGGATTTGCCAGTTTTGGCTCCATCATGTAAATGGAATCATACAACACGTAGCCCTTTGTGTCTGCATTCTGTCACACGTCATGAGATGTCCACAGTTCGTGTAGCACGTATCTGTACTTCATTCCCTTTTGTTGTCAAAGAATATTCCATTGCACGGCTATACATTTTGTTTATCCATTCATCAGTCGATGGACACTGGAGAATTCTACCTTATGGGGGTTGCACATAGTGCTGCTGGGAATATCTGCGTGTGAGCTCTTGTCTGAACCCTCATTTGCAATTCTTTTGGGTGTAGATCCAGGAGCAGAATTGCTGAATCCTATGGTAATTCTACGATTGACTTGAGGAATGTAACACATTTTTAAAACATTAAAAAAATTAGATAAAATCATCCTATCAAAGAAAGAAAATAGCTAATATGTGCAGGGAGGAGACAGCGAAGAGAACAAGTAGAAAAGCTATGCATGAGGGTATCTGTGTGCGGGGTGGGTGTCAGGAGCAGAGGGAGAAAGTGAGCAAGCAGTAGGAGACAAAGCCAGCACTGCTACAAGACAGTATCCGACAGAACCAAGGCTGTCTCCTAGATCATGAACTCCAGTCTCAGGGAACCAAGTCAATGGGGAGCAGGAGGAAAACTGTACAAAGAAATATAATCAGACAGGCATGAATTGTACCTGACTCACACAAATAGAATTATCAATGTTCTACTCTACGGTTCGCAGGGATGGCAAGAACATGCCAGTGTAATTGTGCCTGGAGGCCACAGGAGGATTTCATGCCCGCCAATGCTGCATTATTCTAGAACCACATTTTATTTTTGAAATCACATATACTCTTCCTGGTCTGTAGGATGTCAGTTCACTCAGCAGGTTTTCTTTTTCTTTTTTTCTTTTTCTATCTTTCTTTCTTTTCTTTTCTTTTTTTTTTTAGTAGCTCTCCAGAATTTTTTTTTTCATCTACTTAATATTTTTTTAACTCTTTCCTCCCAAGCATCGGATTATTTTTGTGTGTGCGGGCACTGATTTGGCCATTTCTCTGAGATGAGAGGAATACAGCACAGACAGCCAGCTGCACCCTCCCAGTGAGCTGTGAGAGGCATGGCTTTGCTTCCATTCTCAGGGAGGAGACTGGGAACCGTGGGCTCAAAATGCAGCGAACTATAGAATTTACTGAGTCTGAAGGACTGTAGAGCACACTACTGAGAGAGAAGTGAGATTTTGAAGAATCTGTTTTTCTGGAATGGTTTAGTGCTGAGATCAGCAAAAGATGGCTGGCAGACCAAATCCAGCCAGCACCTGTTTTTTGTAAATAAAGTTTTATTGGAACACAGCCAAGCTCATTCATTTATGTATTGTCAATGGCTCCTTTCCGGTCAAAACAGCACAACAGAGTAGTTCTGCTACTGAGACCATATGGCTCGCAGAGCCTCAAATATGTCATTTCTGGCCTCTGGTTTAGGGTAGGGGTCAGTAACTGAAAAGCCTCCAAGGGCCAGGTGTCACATTCATCTGTTACCATTTAGAGAATGGTAATGATGGTGGCCATTGTGCAATGAAGGTGGCCAATCAACAAACACCTGCTCAGGGAAAGGAAATGAGCCTTGCAGGAGTGCTGACAATATGGACTCCATCTTTGGCCCTCCATCTCATGCTGCTCCTCTCTCCTTTCTCTCTCTCATAATTCAGAGCAGTAGCTTTTACATATTATTTTAAAAGTACATGAGGTCACTTCTTTTTAAATGTGCAATCCCAGCAGGAAAAGACCTGTTGAGGCTGATTCTTAGAGGACCTGTGACCCGAGCAGGGAGCAGGCTCAAGCCCCCTGGTCTGCCTACAGGAAGCTGAGCCCTGGAGGAAGGACTTCACCAAAGTCCCTGTGAAGGGAAAGGGTCAAAGAGCTCAGTTCACAGTCTTGGGGTATCCCAAGACATGGACGATTTTCCATGCTAGTCCACAGATGTCTGAGTCTGGGGGCCTGACTCCTGTTGTAGGATGGGAACCAGCCTTACTCCATGGTGTTGCCTCTGCCCCCTCTTACCAGCTCCCGCCCAATGGGGCTGGCTCAGCACTGCACCAGAACTAATAGGCAGCTTCGCTGTGTGGTTAACACCCCCCACCTTGCTTTTCTTTGCTTCCTGTTTTCCTAAAGTATTTGCCTCTTTGCCCTTTTGGGATATGCCAGCCTCTTCCTCTTCTACTCTTACGGGGCTAAGTAGGTAGGCAGAGTGAAGGCCTCTACTTGGAGGCTGGCCACATGATGAAAGTGGGAGAAGTCGGGCTCTTACCAGCCTGAGATTTTCATCCTTGGCTGGACACTGGGATCACCTGGCAGCTTTCAAAAATACTGCCACGTGGGTCCCATCCTGCATTTTTGATTTAGTGGGTCTTGATGCAGCCTGACCTTTGGGATTTTTAAAAGCTCTGTAGGTTATTCTAATGCATATTCAAGGTTCAGAACCACTGACCTAGGGACATTCTTCATTTCACAGTCTGGCAGAGTTCTGAAGTGGGGTCATTTAGATTGTTCGCTGGGTATTAATGCAAAGCTCCTGGGTCCCATTTCGCTATTGTCTGGGGGTGGTTAGCTCCCTTGTCACAAGGGAGGGGAGGGACATGTGGTAAACCAGGCACTCAAATCCAAAGCCAAACAATTAACTCTGGAGTTCTGTAAATGCTTCTAAAGCAATCCTTGGGGCCAGGACAAGTAAGTGTTCAGATACTCCCAGAAGTATGACTAGCACTGTACTCTCCCAGTAGTATGGTGAAATCATGATATCATCTTTTAGGCAGACTATGGCCATCAATGCACATTAAGCACTTAATTCTGGAGGGTCAGGGAAAACCAACAGGCTTCCCAAGGTGGTACTTACATCTGGGGATCTTGCTGGGGTAGATCTTCTGGCATGGTTTATATTCATCTGGAGGAGGAAAGTCTTCCACAGTATGAAACGTGAATTTAGATTCAAAGTCATCTGTACACATGGAAAATAGCAAAATTACTCTGGTTATTGTGATGAAATTGAAAATTTCCAGGAGCCCACAGGTTTGCCTGCCCAGTTCAGGGTCTTAAGAATACCCATCTACTGGGGCGCCTGGGTGGCTCAGTCATTAAGCATCTGTGTTTAGCTCAGGTCATGGTCCCAGAGTCCTGGGACTGAGCTCCGCATCAGGCTCCCTGCTCAGTGGGAGGCCTGCTTCTCCCTCTTTCGCTCCCCCTGCTTGTGTTCCCTCTGTAGCTGTGTTTCTCTCTGTCAAATAAATAAATAAAATCTTTAAAAAAAAATACCCGTCTACCACCTCCCAATTTTTACAACTTAGCTCAGATAAGGGGAATCAGGAAAAGTGAAATCAACAGACTTTCCCTATCATCCACCCCACCTTGCTTTGACTAACATCTTAAGGAAACTTCTAAAGGGAGAAGTGCCATGAGCTATCGAGGGTCCAGAGTCAGAGGTGGGGAACGTGACAGCAACACTGACTAGGTCCTGAAGTTACCCCTTGGGGGGGGGGGCTTTGTTTGGGAGGGGTGAGCAGATGAAAAGTCCTTAGCTTGGCTGGTGGGAAGGAGTATGGTTTACATCCAGTGGGGGACATGGGCTCCCCAAAGCAAACAGGATTTTCCCTGAGCTCCTGATTGCAAGAGGAGAGAACACCTGTGGCCCTTTTATCAGTTGAGTCCCTGCTTTGTGATCTAGGCTTTGGGTCTGACCCTAAAGAACTTTCCTTCCTCTCGGTATTTTTGCCCTAATCATCCCTCTGTCTGGTGGGCCTTCTATACATCCTTTCACCTTTTCCAGACCACTCCATTCTTTCTATTGTCATCCAATATGCATGCATTTCTTCATGGAGACAGATACACACATACATAGTTTGAATGCTGGTTTTCTTCCGTCTTTCTCATTGCAATCAGATAGCTAGAGGATGAGTTCTGGAACAGAAAGCCTCAAGAGAAACCATCTTTAACACAACTTACCAGCTGTTTTGCCCTGGAGTGAGCTCCCTGCTCTTGTGAAGCACACATCCTGAAATGATGGGTGGGCAGATTCCCTCCCTGGGCCAGGGGAAACCACTCCCACACCGGCAGCCAGCTCAGCACAGGGTGGGCCCACTTACCGATGATCTGCAGGCTTCCGTTCCGCAGCTGACCTCCAGGCTGCTGTGCTGGCGTCCAGGCTGGGGCCTGCTGGCTTCTGCTGGAAAGCTCCGTGGTGGGTGACCTCGCGGGGGGTGCTGGGGGTGGATTTAGCTTCCCCCCACTGGTCCCTTAGAGAAAAGATGCCCGTGTATTCAGTTACAGGAACGGGGGCAGCAGATGCTAGAACCTCCTCCAGGAGGTAAGGTACTGAGGTCTTGGGTTGTCATAGGAACTGGTAAATGAAAGGGCTGCCCCTGGGGCTAAGCTGCTTGGGACTGACTTCCAGCTCTCCTGCTGGGAGAATGACAACCTCTTTGTGCCTCTGTTTCCTCATCTGTAAAACAGAGATCACAGTACACAGGCCTCCAAGGATGCTGACAGGGCTGCAAGAGTAAAGTCAAATGGCGTGTAGCAGGGTTCAGTAAATGTTAGCTGCTGTGACAAGAAGGATGATGATGGCCACCTTCAGGATCAGAAGGCACAGCTCAAAAAAGGGGAACCACCACAGAGTCCGAAGAAAGGGAAGGGCTGTGTGTTGGTGAGGTGCAGAGGAGGGTGAGATGAACGGGTTGTGGGGCTTGCTCCTCTTCCCGGGGTTCTGCTTACATGGGTTCCCGGCATTGAAGACCCTCTCTTCTCCCTCCAGTCAGCCTAAATCCATCCTGCCCACCACAAAATGTCCATCATTACAACCTCCTTCTCTCTCCCCGCCTACCTGAATCTGAAGCACTGTTTCCTCACCACCCCGTGAACACTTCAGAATCACAGGTGGCTGGCTCACTGGGCTGGCCCTGATGGCCACCAGTCACTTGAAAAGAAAATGCCTCAGACCTTATTCTTCTGAGCAAGAGCCTTAAAAATATTCTTGCCCTTTGTACCAGGAATTCCTTTTGAGGAACCTGGCCTTTCAAAATATCCAAAAGGTGGATGACAATTGCTACAAATGTATTTCCTACAGTATTAGTCACCAGAACAAAAAAGAGAAACAATTTAATACTAGATTAGTATTAAATGATCAGCTTAATACTTATAAATAAACTTTTAACAACTTGATGAGACTGCTTATAATGTAATAGTAAATTAAAACAGCATAGAACACTGTATATTCAAAACGGTGTTAACTTTGTAAATCTGTAGATACTTAAAAAAAAAAATGAAAGGAAATACACCCAACCGTGACAGCTTTTATTTCTGGGTGATGTTATCATCGGTGATTTCAATTTCTTTCTATTTGCTCTGCAGTGAACCTGTGCTATTTTTAATTTGAGGAAAAAAATTTCAGAAACCTTCTCCATGGAAAGATTTTCTTAAAGACTGAGGAATATGTGTGCATGTGAGTGCAGATGTGTGTTGGAGTGTGTGAGTGTGGATGTGTGTTAGGGTGTGTGTGTGGATCGTGGTGTTTATGGGCGCATGTGAATGTGTGTGTGTGGAGATGTGTGTATGTGGGGATACTTTCCATTTGGAAGGACACAGAGGTGAATGAAGCCTCCCCGCTGTGTGGAAATCATTATGGGCATGCATTCTCAATACAAAATCCTTTCTGCTAGGTATGTGAAGGAATTATTTTTAATATTTGGCTCGAAATACGGACCCTTAGTTTTCTTGAGTTGGCACAAGAAGCTGCCAAAGAGAAGACAGAATGCGAATCCAGTCTGCCGAGCGCCAGTGCCGATGGTGGCCGGGAGCCAGGCTGCGGTGACTCAGGTGAAAGTGACACCAGACACCTGGTTCTGGAAACAGCCCGTGCCCACAGCCCCCTCCACGGCAGCCAGGAGATTCGGTGTACACAGGATGAGAGTAAGAAGAAATAACCCTTCTCCAGAGTTCAGTGTTGCCAGGCCCTGCTCCAACAATCACAAGAGGTGGGAACTTCTGCTCTCTCCATTTTACAGATGAGGAGATGGAAGCCCAGAGAGGCTAAGGGAGGGTCCAGGGTCACACAGCTAGTAACTGACTGCAAGGTGATCAAAGCCAGAATGCCTAGGCTGTGGTCTCTGTGATCTTGGACAAGTCTTTCAGCCTCGCTCCCCCTTGGTGTCCTGTCTCTAACATGAATACAACCTAAAGTCCCATACAACAAGTTTGATTGTGCTCCATGAGGGGCACTAATAGCTCTGTTCTAAAACAAAATCCAAGAGGTAAGACATCTCAAGGTGTTCTCAAGTGGGTCTGCTCTAAGATTGTGTCCCTAGCACCTAGGCGAGGGCTGAGTGGTCCTCTGCTGTGGCCACCCCGGACCAGAAGACTGGTGCTTACCTGGGCCTCGGCCAGGCCTCTTCTTCTGCAGGAATGGCTGGGATCCTGGAGGGGCTGGCGGTACTGGCAAGGCCTGCATGCTGGACTTGGGTGGCTGGGCCTGGAAGCTGGGAGACTTGGGGGTCAGAAGGAGTGGAGCTTCACTGTTGTTG
>PITA01016977.1:0-44901 GCA_004023965.1 Spilogale gracilis | reverse complement strand
GCCCACCGCATCACCAGCCCCCCCACCTCGCCCGGACCCCCTCCCCCCTGTGCAGAGCCGGCCACAAGGAGGCCCCATCCAGACACGACTGGAGGCCATTTTCGCACACACACAGTTCCTTTCCCCGCCTGATGTGAGACCAGCAGGAGCCTCGGAGGCCATCCTAGTCAGAGATGGGAGCAGTATGTGCCCAGGTCCTGTGAGCTCTCCCTACTGGGACTGGCTGCCTCTCGGGCACCACGCAGGCGTGTCCATGACTTACGGTTCCTAGTGGGTCACACAGAGGACCCGCCTCTCTGATCAGCCCAGGGGGAGACAGGGCTGCATCCCGCCACAGTCCCTGCGCAGACCACGGGCGGAAAGGAGCGGCTGCAGCCCAGCCCGCCCCGCCCACCCCAAGAAGGAAGTGTGTGGTCTCCCCTGGAACCATCTGCTCTGCCATTTTCTGCAGGAAGCACCCCGAGCTCAGGCGGTTACTTGGGCGCCTGAGTCCTGTGACCGTGAGCACTTCCGTGGTCCCGGACTTGCAGGAAGTCTCAGACGACAAGGTGTTGTCATCCCGTTCGCTTATCAGTCTACAGGGGAAGTGAGCTCAACAGAGGAGCTCTGTGCAGCTCCTGGAACGCCGCCATCAGCCTCCTGGGCGAGCTTCCTGGGGGTCTGGCTGCCTCGTGCGCAGCAGCTGGGAAGGGCTCTGAACCCTGCCTTTCGTCTTCACCAAGTAGTCCTTTGTGTGGAAACTAGGTCTTTACCGAGTAAGCGCGCCGACGTGCCGAGTCCGTGCTGTGCGGCTCACTGCTCCCGCGGGGCCAGGCTGCAGGGCGCAGGGGCCAGAACGTGCGGAGTCCGTGCTGTGCGGCTCACTGCTCCCGCGGGGCCGGGCTGCGGGGCGCAGGGGCCAGAACGTGCCGAGTCCGTGCTGTGCGGCTCACTGCTCCCGCGGGGCCGGGCTGCGGGGCGCAGGGGCCAGAACGTGCGGAGTCCGTGCTGTGCGGCTCACTGCTCCCGCGGGGCCGGGCTGCGGGGCGCAGGGGCCAGAACGTGCCGAGTCCGTGCTGTGCGGCTCACTGCTCCCGCGGGGCCGGGCTGCGGGGCGCAGGGGCCAGAACGTGCGGAGTCCGTGCTGTGCGGCTCACTGCTCCCGCGGGGCCAGGCTGCAGGGCGCAGGGGCGCGGGCGGACACAGCCAGGCCATCCCTCCTTTGCACCCTGACAAACGTCAAGCGACAGGTCCCAGTCACAGACGCAGGTGCCTGAACTCCTGAGAAGGAATGTTCCAGAGGCCGGCGGGTGGCAGTGCTGCCCCAGGGCCCCTGCAGCCCTTCCTCACAGAAGCCGATGTGCACATGGCCGTGAGCTCAGCTCTGACCCCTGCTCCCTCCAGGCTCAGGGACGGCCACACGGCACATCCAGCAAAGGAGGCAGAGGCCGAGGGCTCCCGGCAGAGCGGCCTCCTCTCGGACCCGAGGCACCGGCAGTGGATGGGGAAAGCTGACCCCCTGAGGACCATGAACAGGACCAGCCCACATCAGCACCGTGGAGCCGCTCGGCCGCAGACTGGGCCTCTGGAGACGAGCCCGTCCCTGTGAGTCAGGCCCCAAGGACTATCGCCCAAGGTAATGCTCACCAACTCCCAATGTCACTCTCACGGGTGACGCGGTCTGCCCTCCGCCCCTCACACCACCAGCGCGAGGAGCGAACAGTCACCTGGCACCCCTCCCACCCCGCAACCCACCCCAAACCCTCCAGCCTCTCCGGCACCCCCCGCCCCACCCCCCCACTGCCCCACCCCCCGCTGCCCCCCCGCCTGAGCTCTGCCACCACGGCTTCCAGCAGGGTCCCAGCCCTGGCCTGCCCACCGATCCCTTCGGCGGCACTCAGCACGTCTGGCCTCAGCGCCCCCCTCACCTGTCTGTGAGGCCCCTCCGGGTGCGTCCCGACCACCCAGCTCCTCCACTGGCCTCTTGCGGAGCCGAGCACCCAAAGCGGCTCCTCCTCCTGCTCCCAAGACTGCCCCTGGCTTCTCGGACCTCTGCTCACGGCGGTCTGCACCAGCCTGGGCCCCTCACCCGGCCACGTGCTCCTCGGGAACGGAGACCAAGACTTCTCAGTCCTTGGATGCCAGGTGTGCTGCACACCGCCCAGACCAGCCCATCGGAGCGGGAGACCGTGCGAGGCCGTCCACCCCGCCGTGAGCAAACGGGGCTCAGACACACACGGGGTGTCAGGGTGGGGCTCCGCACACCTCCTGACGGCCCAGGGAGTTGTAAGTACTTTCGGCCCCTGGGCCCGGGCCCTTTCCACTGATAGACGGCCTCCCAAGTCACACAACCACCTGCCCCCGGCGATGGCCATTCCAGAGACCCTCCCCCACAGTGGTGTCGGGGGCCGCACGGGGTGAAAATGAGAATGTCCCAAACCAGGGGGCAATGAGGACAGAAGAGTAAACCTCTAGTTTTCATGCAAATCAGAATTAGAAACACATTTCAGTCTGGAGCTCTGGTCAGACGTGCTCTGTCCTCAGAGTAAAGGACCCGGGGCATCGCGCCCACTTGGTGCCGAGAGCCTGTACCTCTCGGTCTCGAGGTCGTGCGTTCAAGCCCCATGTTGGGTGTGGAAGTCGCAAATAACTGAACTTTAAGAATAAAGGAACAGGAGGGACGGCATGGCCCCATCCCCGAGGCATGGGAGTGTCGCGAATGTGCACAAACGTGGTCCAGACTGAGCCACGAGCTGCTTCTGGTCAAAACCCCGAGGACAGCGGCTTTCCAGCACCCGGGGGGACTGTGAATGGAACTCAGAGATGCCCCCGGGCTCCCCGTGCCAGCAGAGTGTGGACGCTCATGACGACGATGTGAGGGCCTCAGGGGACCGCATGTGGACAGGTGTGACGTGCGTTGGGGACCATGTCGCTGAGCACAGGGTCAGGCCGCAGAACCCAGGGAGCACGGGCAGCAGGGCAGCAGCGGCCCGCGGGCAAGGGGCCTTGCAGGGGAGGGGCTCTGCGGGCATCAGTTTCTGGAATAAGGCAGCTATGGCTTGGGGGGAAGTCGATGGAGCCCACGGGGGGTCCCGCGGGCGTCAGGAAACGCAGACCTCCTCCTTCCTCGGACTCTGGCGTGCGCGCCTCTCACGCCGGCGTCAGGCTCCGCGGCCTGCGCTCTCCCTGGAGGAAGGCCGGAGCCGGCAGCGGCCCGACCCCACAGCGCTTGCCCGGACGGTCAGCAAGCACGCGTCGCTCAGCACAACCAGTCACGAGGATATCACGGCGTTTCACTGTTTCGATATTCTACTAAAAAGCCACCTTATCTTACACTGAGACTGGGAATCACCGAGACGTGCGGAAATGTCACAAACCCAGAATGAACCGGAATCGGCTAAAGCCTCGGGGAGATGACGTGCGCCCAGGCTCTGAGAACAGAGCGCGTACAAATGACAGATGTGTCGTGGGGGGCACCTCGCCTGCAGGGGTCACTGCCCGCGGACCCCAGCCTCTCACCTGCACGGGGCGCCGGGCATGGCCTCGGCCGACCCCCGAGCCCGTCATCAGGCCTGAACAGGCCTCTACACCCGGAAGCACCCGAGCCGTCGCTACCTTGGTTCGGAAGGTCCGTCCAGCTGCCCCGCTGTGGCAAACGGCTGGGCAGGAGGAACGGGCGCGGTCCCCCACCTGTGACTTACCTGAGTTATCTCTGGCTACGAGGCCCTTGGAGAAGTCCCCCGGGGTCGGGGAGGCCCTGCTGTCCCACTTGCCCATCTCCAGGCTGCAGCAGTGCTCCCACCGCCTCTGCTGGAGCTCCCGCAGCCAGTAGGTCATGAGCTGGCGGTTGGGCGCCTGCAAAGACAGAGGGGGGGAGCATTAAGCACACGTCAAAGAACTCCCCGTCGCCATCGCAACAAGCCAGCGGAGCACACAGCACGGACAGCGGGAGCTCAGCCCTGGTGAAATACCCTCCCGCGTGTGGCACCTGGAATTCCAGGACAGAAGGCCGTCTGAGGCGGTCTCAGGTGTTCTCGCGGCCCTTGCACAAGGCACACGCGTAAAGCCGTGGAGCGCTCACAGCTGATGGGGGCCGGGGAGGTCCCCACCGCGCCTCGGGGAGGGCGTGAGCGCACACTGCAGCCCGGAGCAGGGCGAGTCCGAGGCATGCGACCTCTCCCACGGCCCCTGCACAGCGGGCCCAGGACAGAGCTGCCTGTGCAGGACTCCTCCGTGTAAGGCGGAAAATCAGGCTGGGGAACGGTTAGCGACCTCGTGATGCTCTCTCACTAAATTCCCCAGGCAAAACCAAACAGGTCACATGCTTTCGATGTCGGAGCGTTATTCACGTTACAGAAGTCCGGTCACTACAGCAGAGGAAAACCGCCGTGAGCAATGATTAACTGGGCTCCTTCCCTTTTTAAAATCCGCAAAGTGCCGAAAGCATCTCGACTTCGATCCTGGGCAGCTGGCGATCGGCTCCAGGGCTGGCATGGGGTGCGGCGGGTCCCTGCCGTCAGGCTCAGGGACCGCGAGGCCAGGCAGCACCCACCCCGCCACGCGGCCCGTGGGTGGAAGTCCAGTGGGCCCCGTGTGCTCCCCCCGCGTCTGTGCCCGGAGGGAGGACGGAGCGGAGGGCCAAGCTCGTCCCAGCCTCGCCCCGACACAACTAGATCACAATCACCAACAAGGCCCTCGGTGGCCCCGGGTTCAGTCTGGGTTCAACGCGGGAAGTTCATCCAGATCTGCCCGCGCACTGCTTCCTGAACTCAGGGCCCGAGTGCAGGAAACGCGGCGGGCGCCCCACGACAGAATGCTCTGGATACGTGGGATCACCGGCCCCGCTTGAAAACCGAGCGCGCCGACCATGGCTCCTCCTGTGTGTCCCTCGAGCGTGCGGTCCCTGCTGGGAGCCAAGGCTGCGGGGAAGGCCAGGGCGTGGGAAGCGGCCGCGGGGGCTGAAGCGGAGGCCAAGCGCATTGGGTTCCTGGGGCACGGGGCGGCCTTCTCCCTCCCACAGCCCGTAGGCCTCTCATCTCTGGTCTTTAACCACGGACATAGCAGCACTCCTCAGGGACCAACAGCGGGTCTGGCTGGCCTGGCTGGCGGCTCCCTGTCTCAGTGCCTCCTCTGCCCTTCTCCAACGGGGCACGCAGGGCACTCGAGTGGTGTGACGTCACGGAACACCTCCACGAGCCCACCAGGAGTGCCCCCCAGGGAGCCCAGCCCAGCTGCGGACACACGAGCCAGTCCGTGCTGAAGCCTCCACCAGCCAGAGAGATGGGAGCAGGACTGGGACAGGGGGTCTGCCCTGTCCCTAGCTTACAACACCTGAATCCCAGACGGCGTTCCAATCACACTGGACGGGGCGGCGCGGAGGCTGAGCTGAGACGCAGCAGATGCCTGTGAGACACAAGTGTCCAGCAGGACGCCAGCTCCCGGCCCCTCCTGTCCGAAGACCCACGAGGGCCACAGCCTACGTCTCTCAGAATACCAGTCCCCCCCCCCAACTCCTAGACATCCTTCAAAGCCCAATGTAAATTTACCTCCAGAGGAGGTTTCCTTGACCCGAGGCTGCATGCTCTCTCCACCATCTGAACGGGAGGCTCACGCCCCACGTAGCCCAGGTAAGCTTCCCGTGGATGCAGGTGCACACTCCTCGCGTGTCCCTCATCAGCCTGAGTTCCCTGAAGGCAGAGGCCAGACCTGCTGCTGTCGACACAGTCCGAGGTGCCCGGTGCACTCAGATATCCGACGTGCAGCTGCTCTACCGCCCCAAGGCTGCGAATCCCAGTCCCAACACGAACGAACCACAGAGAACATCCTGGAAAGCTGTGTATACAAGCGTCCAGGGGCCAGGGGACAGACTCGGGCTGGGCATCTACTGCATTTAGCACCCATGTCACGTGGGGTCAGAGAATGAAAACCAGGCCACCCACAAGCTGCCTGACGTGGGCTTCAGCCCCTCAGTGGCAGGGAACCCCACGGTGCCTCGGTGGCTCCCACGGACTCAGCCCCCAGGCCTCTGCTGGCCCCAAGCCCAGAGGCCCTCACCTGGAGCCAAGCCCTGCACCCCAGGGTCCCCAGCCCTGCGGAAAGAGCCTCAGCCGCACAAAGCTCGTCCCCTTTGATCCAACTACCTAAAGAAATCCATCAGAAGGAAAAGAAAAGATGCCATGTACACAAAAACGTCCATTCACTCAGCAAATATTTACCAAGCGCCTAATTTAGGCCAAGTGCCGGTCGGCGCCGCGGGCAGAGCTGGGTGTGACCAGTGGACTCCCGCCTCAGCCATGCCCAGGGAGCCTCCCGTTCCTTGACAACAGCAATCAACGCGAGGAACACGTTCCGAGTCACAACCAGCACACAAAACGGCCTAAGAAACCCTCGTACGTGCCCGCGGCTTTCCAGAACTCCAGTCGGCCTGCTAGGCGCTCATCAAGGCGCCGCACGGAGACCACAGAACCCAGGTAAAGTTTAACCCTCAAGAATTCTGAACAGAGGACGCCTGGGGGCTCAGTCGGTTAAGCAACTGCCTTCGGCTCAGGTCATGGTCCCGGAGACCCGGGATCGAGTCCCACATCGGGCTCCCTGCTCAGCGGGAAGCCTGCTTCTCCCTCTCTCACTCCCCCTGCTTGTGTTCCCTCTCTGGCTGTGTTTCTCTCTGTCAAATAAATAAAATCTTTAAAAACAAACAAACAATTCTGAACAAAACAAAGGCGGCGGCGAGCTCTGCCCTTCTGAGCAGGGAAGCCCGCGAGGAGGGCACGTTGTGCGAGCCCGGGAGCCCCGCGCGTGGTTGTGTGCGCGAGGACACAGACGCACAGGTACAGGATTGGGAGAAGTAGTCATTATTAAACAAATGGCAATTAGGACAACTGCTTAGACATCTGGGAAAAAAAACCCAAATTTGATTCCAGATTTGAATATACGATAAAAGCCGTTACGTCACCCGAAGAAGATGCTCACGTAATCAAGTGTCTGTCTCTTTCTGCATCCCAGACAGCAACCACATAGACTTCCCTTGAGTTTCACAGGTGGGCCCCTGGGGTCGGAATCCAGACTTTACACCCGCCGTGTGGCCTGGCGCGATCCACACAGAAGTTTCCCCCAAGAGGTGACCTTCTACGGTCAAGCACCGTCCCTGGCTGCCGTGGGGACCCCGTGCACCTGGGAAGGCCCACAGCTTTCCCCAGGCTGAGCCCCCGATGGACCTTCGAGGGCTGCTTCCTGCACACGTCCGGGGAGTCAGCTCCAGGCAGGAGGCCTGGGTTGCACGGGGCTGATGTTTTCCCTAGAAACAAAGGGAAAGTTACTACTGCAACAATCTTACTTTCTTGGCATGTAAAGATCTTTCTAAGCCCAGAAAGGAAGACCACAGGGAAAGTGTTAGTCTGCCCCAAAACACCACACTCAGACTTAAAAGACAAATGATAAATGCAGGCAAAGGGCAAATAACTGGTAGGGGGTGGAGGTGGGTGCAGCCCTCCCTCATCCCCAGGCCGTGCCGGCCACCAGGATCCCCGTCTGTCCCCAGCCCGCGCCGGCCACCAGGATCCCGTCTGTCCCCAGCCCGCGCCGGCCACCAGGATCCCCGTCTGTCCCCAGCCCGCGCCGGCCACCAGGATCCCCGTCTGTCCCCAGCCCGCGCCGGCCACCAGGATCCCGTCTGTCCCCAGCCCGCGCCGGCCACCAGGATCCCCGTCTGTCCCACACAACAGGGCACCTGGGGGTTCTCTGCTGGTGAGGCCTTCCGCTCGGGTCAGGGTCCTGGGACTGAGTCCTGCATTAGGCTCCCTGCTCAGGGGAACGCCTGCTCCTCCCTCTCCCGCTGCTGCCGCCCCTGCTTGTGTTCCCTCTCCTTGTCTCTCTCTCAAATAAATAACCTTTAAAAACCCCAACTCACTGTAGACTTTTATTTCAAGTTACAGAAACTCATGCTTGCCCTGCAAACTCTGGGAAACGCGGAAAAGAGAGAACCTGACCGCCACCCCCTCTCCAGACATCAGGCCACCCGCCAGCACTCCGCGTCCCCGACACCCAGCCCGGTCTCCTTCACACGACCGAGCCCAAGCGACCGTGGCCGCGGGCCGGAGGTCGGACCGCACACGGGGTGCACGCAGACACCGGACACGCACAGCCGCCCCGGCAGCAAGTCCACGAACCCCGCGGTTACGCACCAGGGCCGGGCGCCTGGCGGCCAGGCCGGGAGCCACAGCAGGACCGACGAGCCCTGCCGCCCTCAGGGCTCCATCCGCTCACGCGCCCACTCTCCCGTCTCCACTGGCCCCCGTGACCTCCCCGTGGGCGGCTGGCCCCTCAAGATTCAGCTGGGGTCTGGGGTCTGGGGTCTGGGGTCCTTGCAGTCCCAGGACGAGGAGGAGGAAGCACCACTCAAGACTGCACCCACCTTCCCAACAGCCCAGCAGGACCCACAGCCACGCACGGTTGTCCTCGAGGGCCGAGAGGCTGAACATGCACCTCTGCAAGTGTGGGGGGCTCTGGGCAGGGCTGGCGGCTGCCCCTGGACCCAGAGAGGGGTTGGGGCAGCTCAGAGTGAGCACCGCCACGGGTGCACCGGGTCCCACGGGCCCGCACTGAGGCCATGTCTCGCAGACAGATGGCGGGGGCAACGGGAGCGCCGAGGACCGGGTGCCGGAGAGCGAAGGCGAGGCCCCCGCCGTCTCTCCACTCCCGCTCCGGGTTCTCCTGACGCATCCACCTCGCCCCGTCGCACTGAGCGGTCCCAGCATCCCTCTCCAGACCCAGGGAGGTCACGCATGCCGCGTGCTTCCAGACTCCCTGAGGGGTCCGCGTGCCGCTTGCGCCCCGTCCCCTCCCCGCAGACAGTGGCCTGGCCCGTCCCCCCGGAAGCCGGCTCAGCCACCACCCATGAGCCCCACTCGCTGCTCAGCGCCCAGTCCAGACAGCTCCCCGCCACGGAACCAATCCTGCGCTGTGTGAGGACACAGCACCCCAGTCGCCCATGTGGGGTGCAGACTCTGGGCTCCTGCCCAGCGGGCCGGGACCCCAGGTCTGTGAAGGACGGCGTGACCACCGTTCCCGGCACAGCACGTCACTTAGGGCGCGGTGGCTGCTCGGAGGGAGGGAATTCTGTCTGGAGAAGGATCCCTGGGCCCCAGGACGCATCTAAGGATACCGTAAGCGGCCCGATGACACAAAACTCAGATGAAACACAGACCACGGCCTGATAAATGACTTTGGCCCAAATTTTATTTTGAATGTTTCAGATTCATGAGCCTGGAAAAGATCTCGAACAAACAGACGCAAACCCCTGTGTCTCAGCCAGCGGCAGAGAAGGGGACCCCCGCAGGGCCTCCCGGCCCTGGACACTGGGGAGCGTGCCACCGCCCTCTGAGCCTCCAGAGGCCTCCGTGCATGCTGACCTCTTATCTTTTCAAACTATCTTAAAATCAGCATTTTCATATTTTCTATCAAAGTAGTTACACCACTGTAACCTCAATCCTTTTCAAAGGCTGGGCGAGAAGCCAGACCCCGGGGGAGGTGCCCCCGGCACCCACTTGGGAGGCGGAAGTCGGTGGGGTCGCCTTTATCACTCAGGCACCTTCCTTGGACAAATGTGGCGACAGCAGCTCTGTCCTGACGCCTCCCCGCGTCCGGGCCTCAAGGGGACCAGCAAGCAGAGGTAGGGGCAGGGCGGGCGGACCCAGACACAGAACGAGGTGAAGCACATTCGTAGGAAAGGGGCCCCAAAGACCAGGGCTTGGGGGGCTGGGCCAGGTGACAGACTTGGGCCGCTCGGGCTCTGGTCTCCTGGCAACAGAGCGCGGGCGCGTGGCCCCCCACGGACCACAGGGCAGCACCCCCGTGGCTCGCCGTCAGCTCTGCTGTCGCACAGTCGAGGAGAGCCAGGGCTGTGCGAGCTCGAGACTTACGAGGCCGCGGAAGCCACAGCCCGCAGCCCACAGGGCGGCCCGCACCCCCGTCCAGGACGGTTTCCACGCACGGCGCCACACAGCCCTGCTCCCACGTGACACTTCTTACTAAGACGCGGGGCTCGCAAATGATACCGCAGGAGGGTTTAGGGACTGGGGTCCCAGGCTCCACCCGTCAGACTCCTGGGGGGCAGGGGAGCGTGGCAGCCGAGGTCCGCGGCCCTTCAGCAAGTCTGCGGGCTGTCGGGGAGGCACGTTGGTCTCTAACGGTCTTTCGGGCTGAGCTGTGTCCCAGGAAAGGATTGGGTGGCTCCCTGACATCATTCTGTCATTCTCCCTCCTCTCGGTGACATCTGGGTGCTCTGAAAGTCCTTACCCGCTGTGGGGGTGTGGCAGTCGCTAACACTCTCCCGAAATACCCCCAGGAGGCCCGGCGAACGCCCCGGGGCAGCCCAGGGAGTGAGCCGGCACGGGAGACGCAGACCTCAGGGCCTCGGGGAATTGGGGGCCCCAAACCACTGCTGCTAGAAACTCAGAATGCAAAGTAGGTCTGCAGACAGAAGCCACAGAGCGTTAACCCAACGACAAGGGGTTCGCGCCTCCCTGGCCTCCGCCCACGCGGCTTAGCGACTTCCAGTCCACACAGAAAACCGTCACCAAAGGGGCCCGTTCTGTACTTGGCGGCTGAGGGGGCGGTCACTCGCGGTCCAGGACAGCGGCCGTTCCCAGAGAGGCCTGCAGAGCTGCAGTGGGAGGGTCGGGGGATCAGGGGCAGGCGGGTTCCTGGGGCGTACCCGGGAACGACCACCCATCCCGGGGTCTCTGGGGCAAGCCCGCCGTGTGCGCTCTCTGCCGGCTTCCGTCCTACAGTTTGGGGTCCATGGTTCCGAACAGTGTGCTTCCTTCAGACGACAGCCTCGAGAGCGCTCTCTCGGCAAGCCGCGCACGGGACAGGACGTGTGGGGGCGCGGGGCTGGCAGGCACGGCTCACGGGTGGCCACAGGACGCCCCAGCCGCGGGGGCCTGTCCCCACTGGCGCAAGCCGCCCGACACGACCCGCACAGCCTGCCAAGCAAGCCCTCCTGGGAGCGCACCGTCCACCCATCACGCCCAAGCCCACGGGACTTGCCGTCTTGAAGCTACACTGCAGCAGGAAAGAGGCAAAGGTCCAGGCGGGTGCCCGGCCCCCACTGACCCCGCGTAGTCTGCCGACTCACGGCCTAGAGCAGAGACGTGAAGTGGACGTCTCCCAGCCGCTGGGTTAGCAGATCACACGGACCGGAGTCAGGGGAAGGCCCCAGCGTCCGAGCTGCCGCCGCCCCGCGGAGGGTCTGCTCCCTTTGTGCCGGGGCTCCGGATCTCGGTCCCCTCAGCTCCCGCTCAGGGACAGTGGCCCCCAGAGCAAGAGCACACGGGCTCCTCCAAGTCACCGAGCCGCGTATCAGCAAGGCCCCAGTCACAGCCCAGGATGTGCCGGCCACCTCCCTGAGGCCAGAGGTCATGGCGGACTCCCGCCAGGGCTGCACCACGCAACCCCCCACGCACCAGGGCAGTCAGACCAGCTGGTCGGCCAGGGCTCCTCCCTGGACATCACAGAGCTGGGCGAAATGGAATAATTCCTCTAATCCAAGCTCGACATGTCCAAGGGCGGGGCCTGCCCACCCCGTCCCCCGCCAGGCCTGCCTTGACACTCAGACAGGTTCTCAGCCGAGGGGCACACGGCCCGAGGACGCAGCTCCGGACCCCTCCCCGTCAGGCTCCCGTTCCCCACGCGGCCAACTGAGAAAGGCCAGCAAACAATGACACAGACTCCGGTCTGCCCGAGGACGCGTCCGCGGGCACACGAGGCTCTCAGTCTCTGAGCACCCAACCGCTCCCAGCGCGGCGCACTCTGACCACCACGCACAGGTCTCCCCAACGCTGCAGCGCCCACAGAAATGGTCACACAGGCCACGCGCAGTCCTCACACGCAGGACGCGGGACGGATGCCACCCCCCCCCCCGGGTCAGGACGCGGGCCAGCCTCCATCCCACGCCCCACACTGACCACGCAGACAAATACGCGTTGTTCCCTGCAAAGTTCTTCCGCAGGCACCCAGCGCTGGTCTATCTCTGAAGTCTTCATGCGCCGCTTCTGAAGTGCACGGGAAAACTACTGCCGTGTCTGCAGAGGAAGCCTAACACTGGCGCGGCGGCAGGCGCGACCAAGCGGGCACGCGCGAACCTCCTGCGCGCTGCGGGAGCCCTCGGTCAGCCGGCCAGGGTGCCCTGAGCATCGGCCACCCGCCTGGCCTTCCCCCGCGCACCCTGGACGCAGGGCGGAGCCGCACACAGTCTCTGTGCTTGGGCGGCGCGTGCAGGACGCAGCATCGGGCGCCCAGACCCCCCGACGGGACTGGGCCCACTGCAGGGGCCACCTGTGTACTCGGGGTCTCTGGGCGGCCTGCTGAGCGGGCCCCGTGGGGCAGCCGTGGGGTCCGCAGGCTCCCCGGCGAGCGTCTTGCCCTCCGCCGCCCGGAGTGTCCCTGTGTTCTGCAGGTAGGGTGTGCCGCAGGTGGCCCGTCAGGAGCCCCGCTGCCCCCGACTCACGACCCCACAGTGCGCTCCCTCGGGAACAGCAACCAAGCCCCGCTGAGGCCCGGGCACAACGGGAGGCGGGCAAGCACCCACTCCGCTGTCCTTCAGACCCGAGCGCATGGCTCTCCAAGAGACAGGACCGTCCCGCCCCCAGAGTCATGTCTACAGTAACGGGGTCTTTCCTGTCCTTGCGGGGGAGGCTATGACCTGAATTTCGTTCTGACCACACAGGAAGGCTGTGGGTACAGCACCAAGCCAGGACCCCCGCCCGCCCTCAGGAGCCTCAGGGAGGGGGCAGTTGGTGTCCCCGCCTCAAGCCCTGAGCATGCGGCTCCTCCCCATTTCTCAAGAAACAGCTGCCTCCCAACAGGAAGGAAGTTGGCAACGTGCACATGAGCGAGGCGGGAGGAGGAGGCGAGCACTCGGAGGGGTCACGAGGGAGGCTCCGGGTGGGCGGTCCCCGGGCAGGGCCCAGCCCCCGAGCCCCGGTGCCCTTCTGCCGGCTGTCACCGCAAGGCCAGGCGGCCCCACCCTGGGGGAGGAGGGTGCTGGGTGGGACCCTCCTCCAGTGGGACCCTCCCTCTGGTTTGGAAGAGAGGACAAAACCTGCCAACCCCTGCCTAAAACTCCCTGCTGATTCCTGCAGCTCTGGACCCACAGGCCTCGCCCTCCAAAGGCTGTGCGCCCTTCTGCCCAGCTGCCCCCCAAGACGCTCAGAGCCCCCGGGGCCAGCACCCCCACCTACGCACCTGTGCTCCCGCTGTGCTCCCTTCCCCTCCCCCTGCGGTCAACCGGACCTTCACCTCTGCAGCGAGTCTCGCCCTCCCCTGCGAACCAGATGGTCCCCCTCACGCACCCTCGCAAAGGTCGCTATGACCAACGTCTGTGTCCCCTCGCGACAGAGAGCCCCACCGGGCAGGAGCTGACTCAGGCCATGCGGCCTGCACGCCCCGTGCCTGAGCTCAGGCTGAGTGAGTGAGGGGGCCCCAGGCTCCCCCAAACATGCCAGTCCGGGCGCCGCAGTGCAGGGGCGCGTCCTGCCCACGGCCGGGAAACTCACCTACACTAGGGATGGTTTGTACACTTGAAAATGGTTGAAAAAAATGGAAAGAAGAGTATCTTATGATATGTGAAAATCACATGAAATTCAAATTTCAGAGTCTGGAAGTAAAAATCAGACACACGGCTACGCTCAATGTATGGTTGTTTCCGGACTGCGACAGCCGAGCGGCCAGCAACGGCGCGGGGCGAGACCCGAGGAGTCTACCGCAGGGCCCGTGACTCCCCCACGGCGACCAGCCGGGCGCAGGAACCAGCAGAGCCCGAAGATCAGGACCTGTGCTCGGGGTGGGCCGCGCCCTCGGTGCAGCTGATGCCCGCGTATTCAGTGGGCGCTCATGGCACACCCCGAGGGGACACGGTCCCTGGACACACGGAAGACCTGGCTCACTGCCCCAGAGAGCCCGCCCCGAGCCAGTGCTTACTGGGCAGCCGCTGTCCGTGCCCACCAGGCACCCGCTCTGCACAGGCACCGCCGGGAGCCGAGGAGCAGACTTCAGGAAGTGGGGCGCAGGCGACGCGGTATGGAGCCCTGGGCCAGGCAGAGGGACAGGACAAGCCGCTGGGAACGGCACACGCAGGACACCGCGCCTGCCTCTCAGGAGTGTCCTAACGGGGACGCCGTGACAGCCCCATGACACGCGGAGTCAGCACGACAGACCGGAGGGACGCTCCGAGACCCGAGTGGACGCCTGCGGGCAGGACAGCGGGGCTCCCCACCCCTCTCCTGCGTGGGCACACGAAGATTACCCAAGCCAACAAATGTTTGCCATTAGCTGGGAGCCGTTTCAACACCAGGGAATGTGCACCCTTCCCACAAAAGAGGCTGAAGACGAAGGGTGCATGACTGCGTGGTTACGTGTGACTCAGAAACTGCCTCCGTGTCCATCTGAGCACCAAACGGCCCCAGAAAGGGGTGGAGGGCGGGGAGTGCCTCTGCTGACTGTCCAGGAGCTGCCGAGGCCCGGGAGGGAGGCCGGTTCCCGCTCACGCTTTACCCCCTGCAGCCGCACGCCGGCCTCACTCCAGAACGGTCCCTGCCCCTCACACCCGGGGACGCCCGGCGGGCAGCCTCCCCACCTGTCCCAGCAGCACTGGCCTCGGCCACCACAGCAGCTTCCAAGTGGAAAACGCTCCTGCTGCTTTTTCACTGCGTGAAAAGGACAGACATCAAATGCACTAAAGGGACAAGCGCCACACCTTCTGTCCCCAGACCGCTGAGTTCCTTCGCAGCCACACGGCCCGCAGCTCGGGCGCTCACTCTTCCCGGGGCCCGGCGTTCAGAGACAGTCTCGCTCGAGCTTCCCGATCTCAGGCACATCCCAGCCCCTCTCTGGCCTTCATCCCCTCGTCTGAAAAACACGGCGCTGGACCAGATCCCCGACTTCAGCAACCGAGAAGCTTAGCAAGAAATTCCAATATCAGCTTTCATTACGACTCAAGCAGTAAAACATTTCAAAACAGCCCAACGCAACCACAGCGTTGCCAGAGAGGGCCGAGAGACGCTTCAAAACGAGAAACACAGTAACGCGAGAAGAAAACTGCTGATTCTTCTTTTCTTTCTCTAAGTCATCTGCCCAGGGACAGGGTGTCTGCAAAATCCAGTGTAACCAGCGGAGACTGAGTAAGCCCCACAGCCTAAGAACCTCCAAATGAGGGGCTCACCCGGCGAGGAGCCCTCGAGCCAAGCGTGAACACAGGTAACAAGGAAGATGAATGGCTGATCCCCACCCTCACCACCACGGAACTTTTACTCCCGCAGCAACTCCCGCTGCCCTGCACCAAAACGCATCCTTCTCAGAGCGTGCCCCTCCTCGGAACCCGCCGCCCACAGCTCCCTTCTTTTGGAAACCCTTGCCAGCTGCTATTCCCAGTGTTTCTGCAAAGCGGACCCTCAGCCTCAGGCATTCTGTCCTACCCCGTGACACTCAACTTCCCGTGTTCCTCAGTCAGGAATCCACATGGAAACTGATTGCTTTTCCTCAAAATATTCTAGGGGCGCCTGGGTGGCTCGGTCGTCAAGCATCTGCCTTCGGCTCAGGTCATGATCCTCGAGTCCGGGGTTCGGCCCCACATCGGGCTCCCTGCTCTGCAGGAAGCCTGCTTCTCCCTCTCTCGCTCTCCCTGCTTGTGTTCCCTCTCTGGTTGTGTTTCTGTCAAATAAGTAAAATCTTTTAAAAAAAAAATACTCTCAACCACTAGATGGATGGAATGCTATAAAGCGCCTTGGCACCCACCACCCAGTCCTAGAATAACACTTGCCAACACACTGAACGCCCGCGGGGACCCACTCCTGCTCCCCGCCTTCCTACACGGCAAGTGCATCCTGAATCCAGGGCCCAGCGCCCCACGCAGCTCCCCACTCACCACACGGCACACACAGCGGCACGGCCTCCTCAACCTCTCCGTCCGTGGTGCCGTCCACGAGCAATGACCCATCTTGTTGCGTCATTTTATGCGAGTCCATCGTGTGGACAGCGTGAGCGGTCATCTCTCATGCTCATGCTGTATAAACACCCACCCCACGAATATGCCACGTGCTCGGCCACAGACGCCAGCCGTCATTCTGTACGGTTGCCACGCAGGGCCCACGCTGTGCCACACAGTCCCACATTTCCAGAATGCTCCCAGGCCCCTGATGAGGAGGTGGGCGTCCCGCTAGGCCAGAGGGGGCTGGAACACCCAGGGGGTGAAAGCTGCCCAAGCCACGTGCGTGGGGGACCCAGGCGAGCTCAGGCCACACAGCTCCACGGCCAATGCCTTCGCCTGAACCTCCAAGCCCCACGTTGGGACCTACCTCCCTGACTCACATGAGACAATGGACTGAGGGCTCCAAAGCCGGCTGAGATAACCTGAAACGGGACGCTCCACTTTCTTTTTTAACAGGAATGTCACAGGAAATCCATGGGACACTGACGGCGCGCACGCACGGTGAGGACAAGCCTGCTCTGGCAGAAGTCCCCGTGCGCTCCCTGGAGTCCTTCCCAAGTTTACACAAGTGGTTTCCAAGTCCGTGGGAGCCACACTGCACCCCTGCTTGGCTTCCCTGCAGAAAGCGGGCTGTCTGCACCCGCTCGGAGAAGGCACGGGGGCGGAAAGAACCTGGGAATCCATCGGCCTGAGTGGCAGCGGCTGAGGGGACCCCAGCTGTGAGAATGACGGAGATCGATTGGGAGGAGGTCCGGGAACTGTCCCCAGCTCCCAGGGCCCAGGGAAACAGGCACAGCCCACTGGGCTCTGCACTTGGCCTGGGAGAGCGGTGTAGCAGGCCAGCCCAGCCCTGCTTCTGGGGAGAGAGCCCAGCCTGAGGATGAGGGTGGGGGTTCCGAGCAGCCAGGCAGGGAGGGGGGCCTGTGGAGACGTGTGACCTCCAGCCCCAGGGCCCCTGGAACAGGAGGGGACCCCAAGGCCAGGGGAGGTCCCGGCCCGAGAACCAGGGCTGGTGACTTTAGCTCCACTCCTCTCCACCGGATGTCCCACACGGGCTTCCTCTGAGACAGGATAGAGGAAGCCTCCCATGGGCCACGCAGAACTGGCCAGAGCAACCCCCTCCCACGTCTCCCAGCAAAGCAAGGAGCTGGAGAACAGGCTTGGCCACTTCCAGGCTGAGACCTCCGCTGTGTGCAGCCCCCTCCCCCCCTGCGCACGGACTGCAGGGCCCCCACCGACTGTCGGTGAAGCCCACCCCGACCGGGGGTCCGGGGCCAGCCCCGCCCCACCCGACCAGGGGTCCGCGGCCAGCCGCCCCCCCACCAGGGGTCCAAGGTCAGCTTCCCCACCCCCACCCCCCGTTCCCCAAGAGGCAGAGGAAGTCCGAGGGGTCCTGAGCAGGAAGGTCCAGAAGGCCGCCTGCGCCGACGGCCCGGACGGCTGCGTGGAGCGTCCGGGTGGCGCGTGGGGGAGCCCAGGTGAGGGGCCGGGCCCGGGAGGCCGGCAGGGCGGCGGCGGGGGTCGGGGGGGAGAGGGGCGCCGGGGGCGGCCCCGCGCTCGCACCTTGAGCACCGTGACGGCGCCCGCGCTGTGCACCTGGAAGTGCGCGGGCGGCTCGGCGCCGGGCTCGGCCGCCTCGTCGGGGCCCTGGTAGCTGAAGCAGGCGTCCGCGATGTCCAGGTGGCCGAGGGGCAGCGCGTCCTGCGGGCTCTTGAAGTAGTAGAGGTAGCAGCGGCGCGCGTCGAACACGAACCAGCGGCTGCGGTAGCCGCGCAGGGGGCCCTTGCCCGACAGCTTCTGCAGGTAGCCGCACAGCCGCGCCGGCCCCGCCGCGCCCTCCCGCTGGTCCTCCGCCGCCCGCGCCCCGGGCCCCGGCATCGCCGCCGCCGCCGCCCGGTCCCTGCGCGCCCCCGCGCCGCCCGCGCCCCCGCGCCGCCCCCGCGCGCCCCGCCCCGCCCCGCCCCGCCCCGCCGCTGCGCACGGCCCGCGGACGCGCAAGGCAGCCTGGGACTTGTAGTCCCGGCGTCCCGGCGCGAGCTCGCGGGGAGCTGGGGCTCGGCGCACCTGCAGCCCGAGGAGGCCTGCAGCACCTGTGCGGGGCGCCCTTCCGGGAGGGACGCGGGAGGCCCGCCGCGGACGGCGGGCGGCCCAGCAGCGGTCACGACCGTGCGACACTGGCCGTCGCCTGAAAGAGGACGAGCGAGGAAGAAGGGCACCCAGCCAGCCCCGACCACGTGGGCCGAAGGCTGGGGTGCGGAGCGGACCCCGCGCGAATTCCCCGGTGCGTGGAACCTGGAAGACAGATACCGCAACACAGCAGAAATAGGCCCAGTGCCAAGGAGCGAGCGGACCTCCAGAGGGCAGGTGCGGCAGCGGGTGGTCTGGGCCTGCGGTTGCACGACGCCGCGGTCCGCAAGGCAGGTGCAGCCCGGAGGGGGACCTGCGGGCAGCCACCGGGCCAACCGCTGTGGGGGCACCTGCACCTGAGGTGACACGGAAAGAAGGAAAGAAAAGGTTCTAGCATCGTTCCTGCAAGGGCCAGATTAAAGCCGATCTCCCCCGTTCTTCCTTCTGCGTGTTCTTACCCAGACACGTGAAAGGACACAACAAAAGCTGGAAAGCCGAGCTTTCTGAGGCGGACAGGGCACCAGATGAGTCGGCCAACTTCAGACACGCGGGATGAGTGAGCTCCCGGCAGCCCAGCCAGCCAGCCACACGTGGGCCCTGCATCCCTCCCTGGCGGTCACCCCCTGCTGGGGCCATCAGCAGTCCCATGGGTGATGGGAATGGGTATCCCCACATCCATGTCCTGCGTGCTTCTTGAGCCCCAAACACTCAGTGTGGAGGGTGGGCTCTGGAGCGGGTGGACGGGGCTTGTCTGGGAGATGTGCTGCTCCCCAGAGCTCTGACCTTGAGCGGGTTATTTGGCCTCTCTGAGTCTCAGCCTCTTCATCTGTGCAATGGGGATCATACAGCTCGTACCGTTGTTCTTGTGAGGTTTACAGGAGCAGTGCACGTCCAAGTGCTCGGCACTGTCCACTCCTACCTGGTTAGCACAGATGTCCTCAGACGGCAGCTTCTTCGGGAGGGGGGATCCAGCACTGGCCCAGAGAGAACCGAGTTTGAGCTGGGCCTCGCGCAGTCGGTGTGAGGCGTGAGGCAGCCACGGCGGGCTGTGACCGGGAAATCCCATCGAAAGGGGAACATCGGGGAACACTGGATCTGTGTAGCCATAGCTGTGCGCGGAAGCCATAGCTGTGTGTCCCCCACAGGAGGCCGCGGAGGAGTGGGGGACAGCCACTGTCCTCAGCTCTGTGAGCCATTGTGTGAAGGTGGGGGTGGCCGTGGCCTATGGTCACAGGGATGGAACCGAGCCTGGGTCCACCTTGCAGAGACCGAGTTCTGCTAAGTGCCCAGAAGGCATAGGGCTGAGCCCCCAGCCTGGGTGGACAGGACTGGACACTATGGTTACCGCCCCTCCATGGCTGATGCTGTGCTTCTCAGGGATCAAGCCGGGTCCCCAGCCTGACCGTCCTGCACCAGAGCCCGCTGTCCCTCCCGGCCACCCCTGGCGGAGAAGGAGCCTGTCTCTGCTGCCGGCTTCCTTGGGTGGGACCACACCTCACGTCATATGCAACACGTCAAAATGTCCCACATCGTATGGTAAGTCGTGCTCTAACAGTGTTCGAAGGCATTTCTAGAACTATGACCCTGGTATCATCTGACTGTGAGGGATTCGTGGTCATTTATGCTTGGCTCACAATTTCTTGGCAGTCATCATGTCTGTGTGGGCACCCTGGCCGAATGAGAGAAATCTAGCCCACGCATTGTTTTCAAAGGGAGTGACATTTCTTTTCAAAGTTTATTATTTTTAAGTGACCTGCACGCCCACCGTGGGGCTTGAGCTCACAACCCCCAAGGACAAGAGCCGCCTGCCCTACTGAGAGGGCCAGCGCGTGCCCCTACAAGGAGAGACATTTTTATGAGGACTGTGACATCGACATAATGGTACGGTGTGTAGACACCCAATACAAGGCTGATTCATGTAGACCGTGGTTTTTCTCAGGCTTCGGAGCCCGAGTTTATCTGCCTGACGCTACAGTCATCTCATCGGCCCCTGAAGAGCTGGCCGAGGGCGCGGGGCCTGCAGCGTCTAAGGAAGACTGCCGTGCCCAGAATGTGGCCCCGAGCGCCCTGAGACCCCAGTGAGCTGGACGAAGTGGCCACAACCTCTCACAAAACCCCTGTCTCCCCAGCCCCGTGGAGCAGAAGCGGCTGGCCCGAGCCTCCAGGACGGACTTCGACCCCCTCCAGGCCAGGAGCCCTGTCCACTCCCTCAGGGCCAGTCCAGGCCTCTGGCTTTCCAGGAGCAGACCCTGCATTGTGGCATGCCTGGGTCTTGAGGCCCGTGCCCTGAAGGGGCTGCAGGATGGCACTTCATCTGGGCTCCTGCTGCCCCTCCCCCACGCTCCATTTGGGCAAGTTCACTAGTTTATGTGAAATGCTGAACAAATGCAGCTTCCGTTCCCGTCCTTTCCAGCCAGCTCCCCCACTCAGGGCCCTTGCACGGGGGAATGCTGCCGGCTCCTGGGTCCTTTCACGGCCCTTCTTCCGTGGCTCGGGGACACTTAGCGGGTCCCTGGGTCTTCTAGCTGAACGTCCGCATCCTGCCATCATCCTGTGATCGGGCACCGGCTTTGTGCAGCTTGCCTAGCCCCCACCCCATGTCCAGGACAGGCCTGCTGGGGGCCGCAGGGTCTGCCCCTGGTAGCCTCTCGGAGCCCAGTGACAGGAGGAAGTGGCTGCTGTTTACCGAAGGGGAAATTTGGACAGTGGGCGTGCTCCCGCATGGCAGCCTCTTGGGTAAGCCCCGGGGGCACAGGGCCAGTGACTCACCCAGGCCAGTCTCTCTCGAGAGGGACGGAGTGAGCGGTCCGGCCACACGCAGTCCCTGTGCCTGTCTGGCCCCGGGGGCAAGCCGGCCGAGTGGCCGTCCGACACAGGAGAGACCCCGCCGTGCTGCAGGGAGTCCAGACGGCAGAGACCTCACCGCTGCCGTGCTGTGTGTCCTCAGACATGTGTGTGCTCTCTCTGGGCTGCCATTTCCCGCCCGTGCCTCGAGAGGCTGGGCGGCCAGGTGGGGCCCAGCTGTAAGGCCTGTGGGCCTTCGTCCCACAGCTCCTGGGGCCGGGGCGACCTGCTTTCCTGCCTCTTGACTGTTTCAGGCACCACAGCCAACCGGTCCCTCCCTCCGGGGTTCTCTTGCACGCTGTCCTCTGTGGTCAGTGTAAGCATGACCCTTGGGGGGGTCCCAGCTCTGTGTCTTCTCTGGACCCAACCACAGGCCCCCCAGCCCCGCCCCGGGCCCAAAGGCAGGGACGGAGCCCTGAGTCAGCACAGGCTCGGGAGGTCAGGCGCAGGGGGAGCTTCTGAAGACCTTGCTAACCCCAGAGCACTTACGGAGGAAGTTGGCCTGGGTGGGAGGGGGTTGGAGTTCAGGGCGGTGGCTGGAGAGGGAGCAGGGGAGCAGGGCTGGCCTCAGGGCAGAGGCGGCAGCCCCACAGGGAGGCCCCAGCATCGCCCCTGGGGAGAGGGCCCTGAAGCGGCCTCCTGCCCTGACAGGGTCGTGGGAGGGGACCGGGGCCAGAGAGGGGCTGGGTGATTCCGGGCTGTGCTGCCGAGCCTGAGAAGGGCCTGGGCCGGGCCCACCCAGGCAGCTGCAGAGAGAGGGACACAAACCGCCCCTCAGCCCCCCAGCCCCCAGCCCCGCCCTGTGGACCTTCCCAGCCTGGACTTACAGACTCTGGCTTCCAGAAAGCCTGGTTTACCTACCAAATGGGCAGGCAAATCTCCACACCTGTGGTTGCCTTTCTTAGAGGGAGGTCACCTGAGCGGCTGGCCACTGTCCCGGCCCCTGGGGCCAGGGCTCCAGGGCTCAGACCGGCAGAGGTCTGGGTGCCCCGGAGAGCTGATGGAGGGCAGAGGGTGGGCAGGGGCTGAGTGCCAGGCAGAGGGGCCCTGAACAGGGTTGGGGGGTCCCATGGCCCAGGGAGCGGAGGAGGCCTAGACCCCAGGGCCAGAAGCAAGGCTACCGAGGGAGAGGCCCTGGGTCCTCTCCTCTCCCCGACCCAGTTTCTCAGTGTGTGGCACTGTGCCCCGGACAGCACCCCACCTGCCTTCGGGGCTCCCGGGCGGCCTGTCCCCGGGCTCCCAGGCTCCTCCCCTCCACAGCCCTTGAGCTCCAGGCCCCTTGTGGGGGGGGGGGGTTCAGCTGACTGTGGGGGGAGGGGCTGTGCTAATGGCAGAGTTCAGGCAGCCTCCTGGTTGAGCCCAGGGGTCTCCAAAAGGGGCGAGAGGTGTGATGCAGGTCCAGCAACGGGGGCAGCAGAGCTGGGGGACCCCAAAGGAAGGGTCAGGATGAGAGGACTCCCAGCAAGGGCCCATCTGCAGTGTGTTTTAGGGTTTCTTCTGTATTTGGAAGTTTGAATATGTGGCTGAATAGCTCCTGACTTTGATCTGGGGCATTTGGAAGGCCGGTGCAGAAGGCCGGGAAAGGTGCGGTGGCCGGGGAACGAGGGGCGAAGCCACAGTGCCACGTGCATGTGGGGAGGCATGCCGCCGCATCCTGCTTGGTCTGGGGCAGGCCGGGCCTTGTCCAGTCCTGGGTCTGCCTCCCGCCTCTGCGGTGGGGACGAGCAGGCGCATGACCGTGCCCGCGACGGGGACGAGAGCCAACGCGGGGTATCTGAAGTGCTCGGCGTCTCATCGTGCACCTGCTGTGATCGGGCTCAGTGCTCCCGGCCCCGGGGCCCTGGGCAGGCTGTCGGGGCAGGGGTCCCCCCAGGGCCACCATCTGGCCTCCTAGAAGCTGTAGAACAGGGTTCCTAACATTCGGTCTTTGACCCGGATCTTCCCAGTGTGCCCGAAGCTGACCTCCGCGTGGCTGCCCCTCCTCGCCGCCTCACGAGCAAATGGCCTCAAACTCTGCGGGTTTTCAGTGTTTCCTGGACTGAGACCTCACTGCTGGTCCCGGCCATCCATGGAGAAGGTCACTTGTTCTCAACACTAAGACAGAGAGGTGGCAGACGGGAGGCCCGCGGGTCTGAGGGGCGGGTTTCCTTTCCTCCAGGGTGCACAGCGGCCCACGGGCCCCCAGCAGGGCTGCTCCAGGCGGCAGGGAGGCTGGCGGGGCTTTGAGGACCCTGGGCGGTCCAAGACGCTCCTCGGAGCTTCCATGTCACTTCCCATCAAACGTGTGTGACCCTAAAATGACAGTCCCGTGTTGCATCATTAAAAATGTGTGTGTGTGTGTGTGTGTGTGTGTGTGTACACACATATTTGGCTTTGAACTTTTGGGAAAATATTGTTTTCATGTTTTGGAATGACTGGGTTTTGAGAATTCATTTAATTGGCAACCGGTGATATTTCTTGGCAGTTCCCCTGCGCACTCGGGGGTCCTGGGTCGGGGGGAACCACCTGACCTCCAAACCATTTTCGGATGTGATGAATCTTTTATGAGTCCTCAATAAAGCTGATGCAATATTCCATTGTATAGACATGTGTGTACACACTTATTCATTGAGATTTTATGGTTTTCTCTTTTTGGATTTTTGGAACAAACACAGGTACGGGTTGAGGGATGTTTCCTCACTTGGGTCCCAGACATTTTTACGGTCCCTTGTCCAGTTCCCAGGACCGGCCATCGTCCTGTGTCTACAGCAGAGCTGTGTGCATGGGGTGGGGGTGGGGGCCAAGGGCATCTCCCGGGCCCCCCCACACCAGTGGCTGTGCAGAAACAAACCTGCTCAGGCATCCAGGGGCCCAAACTGTCGTCGTGAAACGGGACCTCTCCCAGCCAGTGTCAGGCCCTCCCCTGGTTTTCCTTGCGAGCGGGGGGCCCCAAAATGACGGAGCTTGAAAACATTACCCACACATCGCTCCCCCCCCGCCAACATTTACTGAGCACAAACGGATACAAGCCCGAAAGAAGGCAGCTTGGCAACATGCGTCAAGGACCCTTGGAGTGGCGGCCCCTGGCGCACCTTGCTCTGTGGGCGCGCGCCGTCCGGGCGGGTGCCGCCGTCCCCTGCCACGATGGTGGAAATACGGGAACGCTAGAAGCAATCAAGCGACCTCCCCTGGGGGGCCAGTCACAAAGCTTACGGTGCAGCCACAGCGGGAATGTCCCGTTACTGCAGCCCACAAGGTGCCCAGGGCTTCCTCCTACGGGCAGGGCTCCAGGATGGAGCCCTGGATTGTTTCTTAAAGCAAAACGCAGTACGCGTGCAGAACACCATATAAGAACACACGCATCGAGTTGGTTTTGCATCGGAAATCCAGGAAGGATGTTCGGGCCAGAGTGGCCGTGGGTCCCGTGGGAGCGAGAAGGGCCTGGGTGCGTGGGATTTAGGGCGTGGACAGAAAACACTGCGACACATACTGTCTTATATTTGCTGTTTTTGAACGCTACATGGGTGCGTCTTATATCTGGATAATTTAAGATATGCCAACTGAATGAGCGCTGGGTGTCACAGCAAGTGATGACTCGCTGAATTCTGCCCCTGAAACTAATAATCACTGCCCGTTAACTAACTTGAATTTAATAAAACCTAAGTAAATAATTTAAATTACATTAAATGTGCCTGTTGGAATCTAAGCGTGCCAGGCACGGTCTGGGCCCGGGACGGAGGATGAGGCAGGCGGCTCGCTCGCTCTGCACGCCCTCACGGCGGGGGGCAAGTCCACGCCTGCCAGCAATAACCACGGGCGGGAAAGCGCCACATGCACGAACCACAATCCGCTCCGGGGGCCACTCAGGAAAGGAGGCGTGGGGGCTGGGGCCGGATCCCCGGCCCGGACGGCTGGACAGACCTCGCGGTGGCCTCTAGGAGGGCAGGCCAGACTGGACGCCTCAGGCGGGAGCCCGCTGTGCGATGGCCCGTGCCCTGTGTGGGTCCCGCAGGAGGAGCCGTCCATGCCACCGACGCGCTTCGCTCGGAAGCCTTCCGGCTGCCAGGCACCTGGAGCGGGGCTGACACTTCCTGCAGACCCCCCGCACGGCTTCTGATGCCCCAGACCCTGCCAGGGCCGTTTCTCCCCTCTGCTGGCATGCACGAGGGCACTGGGAGGTGGGGAGGGCTAGGACCTGCCTTAAAGCCTCAGAGCCAGCCGACGGGGCCAGGGTCCAGGCCGAGCTCCTCACGACGCCCCAGGGAGCAGAATCGAAGGGGCACGACCACATCAGTGTCCCCCAGGTGACCACGGGGGGGGGGACTGAGCCAGGGGTGTGTGGTGCTGTCAGAGACCACCAGCCCGCAGGCCTTCGCGAGCCCCCGATGCCCCCAGGCCTGGGCCGCAGGGTCCTCGGAGCCCAGATATAGACTCGCACAGCACTGCTGGGCATCCTCACCCTGGCCCCTCAGGCACAAAAGGCCTTTGTCTTGCTATGCAAATGACCAGGTCCTGCCCGGGAGAGCAGCGCCTAAACAGGAGGTGGGGAGAGGGTGCCTCATGGAAAATCATAAAAACACATTTCTTTGCATTTGAATACGTGCAGGACCTCAGTTTGGCAGCAGGCGGCCTCTGGGTCAGACCCCGCTTCCCCAGCTTCCCCTTTGGGGTCTGGTGACAGCCCTGGACTTCTCGTTTTTAAATGCACGTAATAAAACACACAGCATTCACGTGGAAATCAATTACACTGGAATCCTGAAAACGCTGGTGATGGGAATACGATGTGTGTCTTCATCAGCTCCACCGACTTCTGGGTTGTTCTGGATCTCTAGCAAAGACCCGCCTCATCCCCCGCGCCGGCCTGCTCCTGGCCAGAACCCCCTGACCCCACCTGACTGAGGGGTGGGAGCCACGGCCTCTTCTCCGGCCCCCTTTCTCTCGGACTGCCCATCACAGTGGACACCGTGTTCTGTGCGTGGACTTATCAGCTGTGCGCGTCCGTGCCACGAGGGCGAGATGCTCCCCGGTGCACGGCCGATTCCCAGGCCCGGGGCGCGGGGCGCACGCCGCACACTCAGTGCCTCTTGAGTGCAAGGAGATTAACTGGCACAGAACCTCCCAGAAAGAAGAGGCGTCCTAGGACAAGACTGAGCCCCACTGCTTTGCTAAGAGCCGCCGGGCTGAAGGCCTGGGCCTGGGCCTGGCTTCAGCCGCACAGTGTCTGGGGTTGGGGGAACGCGGCCGGGAAGCCCGAGGCCCCCCCTGCTCTCCAGACCCCCAACCCCGCTGCTCGCGCCTCCAGCCACACAAGGTGACCGCCCCAGAGTCAGGAAGGAGAGGTGACAATAGGGCCCCTGTGTGCGGCGGCTGGGGGGTTGGGGCGGGCACGACTCAGGCAAATGAGCGGGTCGCACACAGATATAGAGGCGCGTGGGCGGTCTGCCCGTGGCTTCCATCTCGCGCTGGCCGGGATGGACGGCAGCCTGAAGCAGCCCAGCCTGCGGAGGGGGCCCGCGGAGCTGGGGGACAGCCAGGCCCTCGCCAAGCTGCAGGAGCTGGCCCTGGCGTGGTTCATGGAGACGCAGGCGCCCCTCATCCTGCAGGACGGAGCCCTGCCCCCCTGGTTTCACGGATTCATCACCCGCAAGTAAGGGTGCCCTGTCACACGCCCGAGAGCGCGCTCTGGGAGCCCGGGCCAAGACTGGCCCCTGATGCCTCCCCGGGCTAGGCAGCAAGCGGACCGAGGGGCGCCACGTTCTCCGGCAGCCGCTCCTGGGGGGGAGCGAGCACACGGCCCCCACTCTGAGTGTAGGTCTAGCGGAGGGACGGGGCAGGCCCCCGAGAACCGGGCGGACGACTGGAGGGCCACGCAAGCTGGACACTCGTCGTAGGGAGGGTGAGAGAGCTGTCTCCGTGGGGGCTGACCGGGCCAACCTGGACTCGCGTTGGCCCCACCACGGAGGCTGTGATGCGGGGCCCTGTGCTGTGGGAGCGCGAGACGGTGGGCCAGCGACGGGGGGCCCTGACCCGGGGCTGGCCACGCTTCCTTCCCGGCTCTGCTGTGCCCGCCCCAATGCTCCGTATCCGAGTGAGGGGCTCAGCACGGTCACCGAGTGCTGGCCTTGCAGGCTGCCGCCAGCCCGGCGGGGAGCAGGCCCTCAGGAGGTGCTGGGCGCGCGAGCTGCTGGGTCCTGCCAAAGCAGAGGGCGGCTGGAGCTTTCCAGCTTTCCACACGTGGGCATATTCAGAAACGTCACGGGGGCCTCGGGCTGGAAGGGACACGGGACACGGGGGGGGGGGGACGACACGAGAGCCTCGGAGCCGCCCTTGCCATGGGGCTCCAGGCACAGCAGCACCTCCTCCCGGTAGAAACTTGTGCAGGTCATGGCCTACACAACTGCACAGGGGTCCTGAGGCAGGGACCCACCCACCTAAAAATCTCTGGCTCCAGGGATTCATTCTTCCTACAGAGACATTCGGGGGAGGGTGGGCGGCCAGGGCCAGTGTTGTTGTGCCTGCGGGTGAGGCTGCAGGGGAGGGTGGCCCGCGGGGCCTCAGGACCAACCCCGAATCTGGAGTGTGGGACGGAGCACACTCGTGCTGCCGTCGTCGCAGGTCTGAGCGTCCCCCGTGCAGGGCGTGGCCGGCAGGGCCTCTGTGGCAGGTCCGAGCCTGCCCCCTCCTGCTGCCGCGGCTCGGACCCCGTTAACCGCCCCCTCCTGCTGCCGCAGCTCGGCCCCGTTAACCGCCCCCTCCTGCTGCCGCGGCTCGGGCCCATTAACTGTCTGTCCTCCGCTCAGGCAGACAGAGGAGCTGCTTGGGGACAAAGCTCTCGGCTCCTTCCTCATCCGCCTCAGCGACCGGGCCGCCGGCTACATCCTGTCCTACAGGTAGGAGAGGAAGTCGTCTGTGGGGCGCAGGGGCCCGCCTCGCTGATCAGACGGGCGCCCCACAGCCCGCACTGCCTGGTTGTCCCTGGATCCCCCTTCTACCCATCGCGTGCTCTGCACACGGCTCCTGGGCAGCACTGGCCTCTGCAGGGAGAGGGCTGGGGGCAGCGGGTTCCTGGGGAGGAGGGCCTGCACAGGAGGATGGGGAGACGTGTGTGGACTGGGGAAGGCCATTTGGTCAGGGTTGGGCAGGCAGGCTGACGACAGAGGACACGGAGGCAGAGCCCGGACAGGTGGGGCCTGTGAGGACCCATGAGAGGATGAGGCTGTGGTAGAGGACGGGGCAGGGTGACCAGAACGGAGCCGAGGGAGGTGGTGACCTCAGGCCCGGGCTGCAGAGGAGGGTGGGCTGCGGAAGGCAGAGGCAGAGGAAGGGAGAAGCCCCCTCTCCATCCATAAGCGAGGTCAGAGCTCTTGGGCGAAACTCGGAGGCCTCGGATCAGACTTAAAGTTACCTCCTGCTCAGACCGCCCAGTTCCAATCCTGACCTTGAGCCCAGGCCTCCCAGTGCCTCCGTCTCTTCACCTGTAGGATGGGAACATTGTAGGACCGCCGTCGTAGGATTGCTGAGTGGGCTGGACAGGTTGACACATTGAAACGTGCCGGCACAGTGGCTGGAACATCGTAAGGACCCAATAAACCTCGTCATTGTTAGAGTGGTAATTGTTCTCGGTGCCCGGCTGAGCCCGCGGGGGGCGTGAGCTCGGCAGCTTCCAAGGGGCTCTATACGTCAGGGCTTTTTTTTCCAGACACAGCTTAGGTGGAATGCCTACTTGTAAAATTGCTCGGAGGCACGTGGCGGGCAGACGGCCCGTGGGGCACCGTGGGCCCCGGGAACGTGTGGGGTGACCCGCCCCCCCGCAGTCCTGTGGGCAAAGGCGGGCCTTCCCAGCAAGGGGCTCGGGGCGGTCGGATATCCAGACGGAAAACGACGACCTCCCCTCCCACCATACACACAAATCAGCTAATTCTAGCAGGATCACAGACTGAGTGAGAAACAAAGCAGGACATTTCTAAAAGAAAACAGGAAAAATTTCCAAAAAATTTCCAGAAATACAAAGATTACTTAAGACCCAAACCTACTAACCATAAGTGAGAAGGTAGCTACATGGGATTTCTCTAAAATTAAAACTTTTTGTTCATTGAAAGATGCCAGTAAGTGACTAGAAGGAGAAGTTCTCTATTGTAATAGACGGATCTAGCGAACGTAGGAAGAGCTCCCGAGAATCACCGAGAGACGCCGTGAGCAATGACGGGTTAAGACTCGAGTGGCGCTTCAGAAAGGCACTGTCTAAAGGGCAGCAGCATTGCTCATCGGGGGAATACAAGCGCACCCCACTGCCACGGTGAAAACGGGAGCATCCGGAGGAGTTGGTGAGGACGCGCGACCCCTGGAAGGCTCCCACATCACAAGGATTTCAGAAAGCACTCGCCCAAATCCCGGAGCCGAGCCACCGCTCCGGGCGTCCTCGCGGCAGGATGAGCACCTAGGCTCGCCGAGGACGCAAACGGGGACGTGCCCAGCGGCCGTCTCTGGCAGCCCAAATCTGGAAATGACCCAAATGTCCAGCACCGGGTTAAACCATGGATGTTTCCACGCAGCGGAATCCCACGCATCGGGGGTGGGGCGCTCACCGTGCGCGGCCACGGGTCAGGCTGACTGGGAGGGCTGGGGGAAGGAAGCCCCACGGGAGGGCAAACCCGGGGGAGTTCAGGACGGGACGCCTCGCAGCCGCCCGGGGAGCAGCCCCGCAGGAACACCTGTGCGGGAACTGTCCCCGCACTCTGGGGACGCAGGCGCCTCACTGTGGCAGGTGGGGGCCGGCCGGGGAGGACAGGACTCCAGGAGGGTGGCCATGGACCCAGGGGTTCAGGGCGCCCGAGGGGCACCCAGGAAGTGCAGGGTTGGGCTGCGCTGGGGTTGTGGTTGCTGAGTTCGTGATGCCCCCCACATCAGGTGCCCCCGCTGGGTGCCACGGCGCCCCACCGGGCAGGCTTGGGGATTTCCCCGGCCCCCGGCCTTGCAGGGCTGGACTTGGGGGGCTCCAGGCCCCGCTACAGAGGGGCACACGGAGGGCTGCGCGGGCAGTGGGTGCTGGACCGTCCACCGCCACATCCCGTGTTACAGGGGCAGCGACCGCTGTCGGCACTTCGTCATCAACCAGCTGCGGGACCGGCGCTACCTGGTCTCGGGGGACACGCACAGCCACGGCACCCTGGCCGACCTCGTGCGCCATTACCAGGACGTGCAGTTTGAGCCCTTTGGGGAGACTCTGTCTGCTGCCTGCCCCCGGGTAGGCACCCCTCTCCTCCCGTGTGCAGGGCTGGGGGTGCCCCGGGGCACTCAGCGCAGGGTCCCGGTCCGTTTGAAGAAGGGAGGCCGAGACAGCACCTTCCCTGAGGTCAGGGAGCTGGGGGTACGTGTTAGTCCCTCGCCAGCCGTCACGGGCAGGCCGTCGGAGGCCGGGAGGCGTGCGTGACGACACTCCGGCTGTGCCCCCCCTGCCCCAGCTGGAAGACAATGACCTATACGACGCCGTCACCCTCGGCCTCCACCGCACCAGTCTGGGCCTGGAAAACCCGCCCGCCACGGCGTCCCCGGTGACGGCCCCGGACATGGCTGCCTGCCCCTGTCCCAAGCCGCAGGTCCCGAGGAAGAGCCTGGACGCGAGTTCCTGCAGCTTCTCGGAGGAGGGCATGGCGGTGAGCAGCAGGCTGAGCCCTCAGGTCAGGGCCGTGCCAGGCCCCCAGGTCCGGCCTCAGGCTTCGGGATGCAAGCACCAGGCCCAGAGAAGGGATGCCTCTGGCCAGCTGGGGCTGCCTCAGTTTACCATTCCTACAGTTCCTCTGAGGCTTGATGAGAAAACGGGTAGGAAGTGCCGAAATTTCCCTAAACCATGGGCGCATCACAGCATACCCCAGGCCTCTCCCTGTGTTTAGAAACAACCTGAGGCCTTCCCCAGGGCCTAGGGGGACCCCACGGATCCCTGCCGCCTCCCCTCTGCACACTCTTCTCCAGCCTCACTGGCATCTTCCCAGAACACGCCAACCCTGCTCCCGCCCCAGGGCCTTTGCACTTGCTATGCCTTTGCTGCAACGGTCTCCCTCCCAGCTGCTTGCGCTCCTTTCTGCTTGCATGACGTCTCTCCAGAAGGGCCACCGAGGCCCCTGGAAAGACCCCTTCCCGTCATTCTGTCCATCCCACTCACGGGACCGATCACGACCTGTATATCATCTTGTGACACGCGACCCTCTGTGTCAGGCACATGAAAGCACGTGGTGGCCTGGTTCACTGCCCGTCTCCCAGATTAGAAGGGGGACTTCCTGAGCTCGGCACCTGCGATGCTGTCGGGCATGCACTGGGGCCCAGCGGACATTTGGGGAATAAACACACAAATAACAGCCTCAGGGGTGACGGTCTGGTTCGGGGGCTCTGAGGGGCCGGTGGACCACTCGGGAGGGAGGACAGGCCAGGGAGCTGGGGTGGTGCCTCCTGGCGTCCAAAGCCAGGGGAAGACTAGACGCAGAGAAGTGTGGGGGCCGGCAGGGACAGGACAGTGAGGGAAACTGAGTCAGGACAGGGGCCGTGGCCAGTCGAGAGCTTCCGTTTACCTGAGGGCACCTTAGCGATGGGGGAGCGTTCCTGAGGTTCTGTTTCTGTCTCCCCAGGTCCCTGGCAGGGTGCCTCCCCTCCCCGAGAGGAGTGCCTCCCTTCTGGAAGAGTCCTTTGGAAGCCCCAATGACAGCATCTACTCAGACCTGAGGAAGCTGAACCAGGCACGGCTAGGCGTGGGTGCAGAGGCGTCCGGCAGGCCCGGGCCGCCTCCCCCTGGCAGCCAGCCCAGCTCCCCAGGAAAGGAGCCCCTGAAGAGACTCTCGGCTGGAGGCCAGAACAGAGCTGATGGCCTGGGGCCTGCCCTCTCCGGGGTGAGCCCTGAGCAGGGTCCTACGGGGCCGCCCACACCTTGGGGCCACCTCCTGCCCCCCACTTCTGAGGCCCTGGGATCCTCGGCTGGCCCCTGGAGCCAGGCATCTCCGAAGCTGAGCCCCAGGGTGCAGCCCTGCTCCCACGGCTCTTGTGCCGACCCTTACGAGCTCCTGAAGACGGCAGGTCTCCCATCGGAGCCCAGGGGCACGCCAGAACAAGAAGGCGGTGCCTACGCACAGGTGCCAGTGCGCTGGGGGGGCCCAGGAAGGCCCCCGTATCCTGGGACCAGTCCCCCATCTAGCAAGCCACTGGGACCCACAGACTGCAGCTATGAGAAGCTCTCAGGGGCCCCGGAGCTCCCCGAGCCCAGGAACACCTACGAGCAAATTCCAGCAACGAGGAGCAAGGAGACTGGACGGACACACAAGGTGGGCTCCCGGGGGCGGGTGCCAGGGATCGGTGGCCCTCATGCACGAGCAGGTGGGTTCGCCGATACTGCCCCGAGGGCCCAGAATTTTCCAGAAGTAACATATGCTTGGAGACGGTGGGAGGGGCTCCTGCTTGGCTTGAACGTAAGGTGGGGTCTCCTCGGCCCTTCTGAAGGTTTTCTCCCCCCCCCAGGCCACGGTGACAGGCCCTCGTTGTGGGTCAGCCACCCCCCCGCCACGTGGCTTTGGGCAAGGCAGTCTCCCTGGAACAGCTCTTCCCGAGAGTAGGTCCCAAGTACTGCAACTACGCCTCATTTATCTGAAATTCAAATTTCACGGGGCATCCTGTGCTGTCCTTCAGCAAGGCCCCGGGACCTCCCTTCCCGCAGCCGTGCGACGGTCTGCCCACAGGCTGAGGCGACTCGTGCCCCGTGCTCACAACAGCCGGATGGACAGAGCTGTCGTTTTGGAGGGTTCCTGATAGGACGGCGGGTGGGGACGTGGAGGTCAGGGGAGAGCAGGCAGGTGGTCAGGGCCTCCCACAGGCCCCGGGCACCCTCAGCAGCAGCACACCGTGCCTACACCCTGAGCCAGGGAGCAGGGAGGGTCTGCTCTACGTGGGGACAGCCTCGGATCTTGGCTCACGCAGACCCTCTTGAGGCCTGGGCAGCGAAGCCCGAGCTCGCCACGGAAAGCCTCCCCACACGTCCCAGGACGGGGCCTTCCCCCAGTGTGGTGTGCGGCTGCCGCTGAGGTCCTGACTCTCCCGGGACCACAGGTCCCGCCCGGAGGCAGGCTCTGGAGGAACCCCAAAGCCACATCCCACAGCAGCTCTCCCGTCCTGCAAAGCCCACATCCTCTCGGGTCGCTGCCGCCACCAGGGACCAGCCCGCTCCCACCTGCCTAGGGCCCCGCTGGGCGTCAGGGAGGGAAGGAGGGGCCGGGGCTGGCTTCTGCGTCCCTTCGGAGACCTCCTCCCCCCCTTGGCCTTCTCGGCAGATGCAGGTCCTTCACCCAGACGGGGGCGGGGGGCTGGGAGTGGCATTCCTGGCACCGCGACACCCCAGGCAGGCCTCTTGCGGGCTCGGCCCCCCCAGCATCCCCTCCCTCTTTGCAGCCAGACAAGCTCCGGAGGCTCTTCCTCACCGACAAGAAGCACAAGCCCTGAGCACCTGGCTTCCTCCCGCTCATCAGCGGGCTCCCAGGCCCCTCACTGCGTCCAGGGCGGGGGTCAGGGCCGGTGAGGTGGGGGCTGACCACAGGCAGGGCAGCCGCTCTCCCACCAGGCCGACACCGAGCCAGCGCCCATCGGGGGCCCTCCAGCAGCGGGGGCAGCGGCCTCTGAGGCAGGGGATCTGGCCCGGAGGCACGGGGCTCCCGTGGCCCTTTGCCGCCCCCCGCGGTGGTGCAGACCAGGCCCTCACTCGACCCCTCCGGGCTGCAGGCGGGGCCGCCAAGGCCCCCAGAGGGGCAGCGAGCCGCCTGACTCCGCAAGCCTGCCCGTCCGGGCTCCGCCTGGCGCGCGCTCCTGGGCATCTCAAGCCAGCCGGTGGCCGCGGACTGCCCACCCTGTATGACCAGGTCACCCTCCCCTGCCCCCAGCCTCTCCTGCCGCTCTGGGCCTGGGGGCCGGCTCTCAGACCATGAGGCCCACACAGCAGCTCTCCCTGGATCCCCGTCCCCCAGGGTCCTTCCTACTTCGTCCCACTCCCCCTGGTCCCCGCACGTTCCCACCTGTGTAAGGGGTGGGCAGCCGCTCTGCTGTCCCCTGCCCAAGGCCCCCAGGCACTGCAGGTGGCAAAGGGACTGACAGGGAGAGTGCCGCGGCCCCCACCCCTCCCACCCGGGGCCCCCAGCAGCCTCGGCGCGGCTCACACCGTGGGGACCCTCCCGCCAGCCGCCTCTCCCCCACCTCCCAGGAGCCTTGCAGGAAGGACAGCAGGGCCAGGCGCCCTGTGTGTGACTTGCGGCTAGCACTCCGTAATGCCCACCACGATCACTACTGTCACGGCTCTCACCACCATCCCCCCGCGGGGCTCACCTGGAGATTCGGGGCACCAGGGTGTCTACCTCGCAAAAGTGTAAGCGTGGGCATAAACGTGAGGCCCAAAGCAGGAAGGCGACGCTGGGCCGAGGTGACCCACTGGCTGTGGGATTTCAAGGGGCAGCAGAAAGGGACCACTGAGCGCATCTTAACGCCAGCAGACAGAGCACGGGGAGGTCAAAGTGCTTTACTACTGGGAATTCACAAATGTATGGACAGCACGCACCAGTGAGAATTCCACATCTTGGGGGGCAGGGCGTGGGGTGCCCAGGCCTCGGAGCCAGGGACAGGACAGAGCCCTTTGCCCACTGTCCACACAGCTTCACATTGGGGGGTCTGGGGGAGAAGGGGACCAGGCGGGGCCGGGGGGCCGCCCAGCCGTGGGTTTTGGAGAAAGACTGCATAGCTTGTGAAACCTTGTCCTTTTCCCCTTTTCTCTTGCCCTGGGAGGCCAGGACGCCTGCCCACCCAGCACTTGGGACACGTCTGGACCCCTTGCCCTGTGAGGTTTTGCCTTCCCCTCCTAGCAGGGCCACTTCTGACAGGGAGAGGACCGGGGTCTGGAGGGCTCGGGGGCACAGACGGATGGCCTGTGCGGGTCCCTGCTCCACGCCTCCCCCTTCCCTGGTTAAGGATTTTTTGCTGAAAGGGCCGAGAAAATGTTGGTGGGTCTAACCCCAGAGGCCACAGCCTCCGTCTGGGCAGCTTGGAGGTCACACTTGCGTAGACAGGAGAGCCAGATGGTCAGCTTCGGGGCCCCCGTGGCCTCGGCAGTGTCCTCAGATCCGGATGTGAAAGGTGCTGTAAAGAGAGGAAGGGCCCCTCAGCAGAAAGCCCCCTGGTCCCCGGCCCAGGGCACGGTCCCCTAGGAGGACGCGAAGGACACAGCTGACCTCCTCTGCGGAGGGCGGGCAGGGGGCGCCGGACCTGAGGAAGTCGGGAGCCTTGGCGATCATGTCCTCAAAGTCTGCGAAGCCCAGCTTGCCGTCGCCGTCCAGGTCGGCCTCCTCGATGACCTTGTCGCACACGAGCACCACCTCGTCCTCGTCCAGCTCCGACTTCGTGAGCCGCGCCAGCGTGCGCTCTAGGTCCTCCTTACAGATGAAGTTGTCCGTGTTGAAGTCTGCGGGCGGGGGCGGGGTGCTCAGGCGGGGGCCCCCCACGGCGTCCCGCCCCCCGGGGCCCAGGCCGAGAGGAGCAGGTGACCCCATAAGGCCCCGCGATGGTCACAGGTCCAAACATGGCCCGCCCCTTCCAAGTCTGAGTCTGAGGCTTGGGACACTGGGCCCTCCCGGCCACGGCCTGCGGTGGGCCCTGTGCTCCCTTCAGAGCGGAGGAAATTGAGGCCCAGGAGGCCGAGCCACCGAATCAAAGCCAGAGGGCTGCTCAGAGGGGGGGCCAGGACGCCGACTGGGCCTGCTGGCCACTAAGCGCTCCCCCCATGGCCACGTTCTCTCGACGGCACCACATGGCCTCCTGCGGTGGCCCCGGCCAGGCGCAGCGGGGGTCAGGACGCGGGAGCCCTCAGAGCGAGGCCCAGGCTGGTCTCCAGGCACAGAGCAGGCGCACGGTTTGGGTCCCTGTGGCACACGGCGCTACTACTGACCAAAGTGCGGGCGCCCGGCTCGCAGCAGGGACCCCAACACCCTGCGCACCGCGTCCAGCTCTCTGCCCCTCCCTCCGGTCTGTCCAGCAAACGCTCCCATCAAACACCGCCCGCTGTGGGCTTTCCAGGCCGCAGGGCCCCCCACCGCGGAGCCCCCGCCGCTGGCCACACCCCGACCCCAGCAGCAGGGACGAGCAGGGCGGCCAGTGGGAACGGCATCGCCCACACGAGCTGATCGGTAGGTCGAGGTTCATACACGGATGAAGAAAGAGGGTCCTGCAGAGGGCATGTGACCTGAAGGGACACAGCCGGTCAGGGCCGGACCCCAGAGCGCAGCCCCTGGACAGATGCCCGCAGGGCCCACCTCAGCCCCCACAGGGCAGCCAGGAACCTCCACGGAGACGTGCCCACTAGATTCCTGGGCCCCTCCGATGGGAAGGAGCTGAGGCCCAGGGAGGGGTGACCAAAGCCCGTGTCCCAGTTGCCCTTCCACTGTGTCCCACAGCCAGGGCAGCGGGGAGTCTGCGTGCCCCCGAACCTGACCCTCCTGCCCCCCACACTCCCCCCACAGATGACAGCCTGCCCCACGCGCACTCCAGGGGCCCAAGGCTGGGGCTGACGGGGGCGGCGGGGCGCGGCGCGGGGGGGGGCACCGCTATCGTCCTCCTGATGCACACGCACAAGGGGGTGCCTCTGAAAGGGGCACAGTCCCACAAGATGAGAAAGCCTGAGAGGCCCAGAGCCACGGCTGGTCACAGGCTGGGACACACAGGTCTGCCGTGGCTCATGGAACTCGGTGTCCCCACGGGGGTGCAGGCCGGCAGCACGACGTTCTCCCCACCTGGGCCTGCGGCCCCCAGGCGCCCACGTCCAGAGCCCAGAGCTGCCCTACCCCACCGGAAGCCCGCAGTGGCCCTGACGTCCCGGGATCTGGCCCGAGCTCCTCGGCGAGCTCCCCACAGCCTGACCGGTGACCTCCTTGGGCTCGCACCGCCTGCATCTCCCCTCCCGGAAGCCTGGCGCCCCCCCTTGTTGCCCCATCCGTCGGCACGCCTGCCCCCACTCCGGCGTCCACAGACAGCCCCCCAGGACCCCGCAGGTGCCCCCCAGGACCCCACCGTAGATCTTGAAGGCGTAGTTTGCCTTGAGCTCCCGGGGGGCCGACTCGCACAGCACAGAGAACATGTCCACAAAGTCGTTGAAGGTGAGGTTCCCCTCGCCGTCCTCTGAGAAAGCCTCCACGATCCTTTCCTTGAAGGGGTTCTCCTGCAGGAAACAGCCGGAGGTCACACGGGCGCAGCATGGCGCAGCAGACTCCAGAGAGACCGCTGAGACCCGGACAAGGGAGCCCCCCCCCGCCCGGCCCTGCAGCTCGGCTGGCGGGACCAAGCTGTGTCACCAGAGAGCCCCTCGTCTCAGGCAGCCCTGGGTTAGGCTGGGTCACGCCAGGGTCGTGGGAGGCAGAAGTGGGGCCCCCAAGGCTCAGAGAAAGGGGCTGGACAAGCGGCAAGACTCGGGGGCCTCCTGCTCCGGCAGCCGCACCCTGACGCCATCCTCTGGCCTCGGTCTCCCGGGGCTCCCTCCTCCTGAGTCCCCACCCCGTTGGCCACCCCCACTCTGAGCTGAGCCAAGGAAATCCAGAGTGCACCCGCGTCCCGGCTGCCGGAGTGCCCCACGCCCCCGCAGTGACCTCCGGGCCGGCGCTCAGGCCCTTCTCCAGGCGGGGGGGCCAAGTCTGGGCCTCACTGTCCCTCGGGACGGAAATCACAAGTAGGACACGGGCCAGAGAGGACACCACGTGGTGCCCTGACCCTGAGTCACGCGTCCGAGGCCTGGCAACGACGCACAGCGGATGCCGTCGTGCCCCGAGCGCCGGTCTCCCTTTCCCCGGCGGGCACCGGACACATTATGGGGCAGGAACCCATGACAGCAAACTTTCCTGCCGAACATGCATGAGCCCTGAGGTCCAGCAGCGCCGCCGGCAAACGCATCTCGTCCCCTCCCCCAGACCTGCTGAGCCTGAGCGGCATTCTGACAAGACTGCGGGCCTGAGAAGGGGTGCTGGGGGTGAGCTGGGGTGAGAGGTCAACGCCACACACGGCGGAGGCAGAGGAATCAGGTGGGCGCCCGGGGAGCTCGGTCGGTTAGGCGTGGGACTCCAGGACGCGGCCTGGGTGGTGATCTCAGGGCCAGGAGATGGAGCCCCGAGGCCCTGCGCTCCGCTCTGCTGGTCCTCCTCCCTCTGTTCCTCCCCGTGCTCGCTCGCTTCCTCTCAAGGAAATAAATAAAATCTCACCAAAGAAAAAGCAGACAAGCTCTGCCTCGCAGAGCCGACTGGCCATCTCACAAAGGGGTGAGCAGGTGAGCACAGCCCCCCCCGCCCCGTGCCGCCCCCAGACGTGAGCTCACGTGTGCAGAGAGCTCCGGGGAGCCAGCGGGCAGAGAGGGTCAGGGAGCCGCGGAGAGTGGAGCGGCCTCAACCGGGTCTGGGCATGTGTGCTGCCTGCCGCCTCGGATCCCTGGCACCCCCGGCCCCCTCCCAGGCCCAGCAGCAGTGGCCTCGCCCATACCCGGAGCTCCGGCATCTGGATGATGAGGCTCATGGGCACGTGCACGATGGGGCTCTTCCTGTAGTCCATGGGGACGAGGTTGGGGGCCAGCTCGTAGAACCGGGCGTGGAGCCTGCGAGGGAGGCAAGGGAGGGGCTGGAGAGGGTGCGCCCCCGGGGCCCCCAGCGGCCGACTCTACCCCTCCTGTACCCCAGCCCCGTGCACCCCCCACCCCAGCCCTCGCTGTGCCCACAGGGACCTGTGAGGGAGGCTGCTTCCGCCCAGACGCCGATGCTGATAGGCAGGTCGTGCCTGGCCCTTTGTACCCCCAGGGGTCTGCAACCAGACCTTTCTGTGTTCCCCTTGGGGACACCATCCCAGCCTTCCGCGCGCGAGGCCCCTGACGGCCGTGCAGACATACACGCTGCAGCCCCGGCTCACAGCTCAGCAGACCGAGGCCTGAGGGGCTGTGAAGCCGTTCGTCTAGGACCCCCCACTACGACTCTCTCGGGGTCCGTGGCGGGAACGAAGGCCCGGAAATCCAGAGTGGGGGTTCCTCACCGCTCCGCCCCAACCCTCAGCTGCTGAGGCCCGGGCTGTGTGCTGCCCCATCCCCAAGCCGGGCCCTGGCGGGGTCTCTGGGAGATGGGAAGCTCTCACGTCCACGAGAAGCCCCTGTGGACCGCCCTGCACCCTGGGCCAGCTCCCCCGCCCTCCCACCTCCCGGGCGCCCAGTGCTCAGGCGGAGGCCCTTCCATGGCTCTCCCGGCCTCCTGTACCCTGTGTTCCTGCGGCCACGCCCGTGACAGCACAGACGCCAGCCCCCGACAAGTACAACTCACGGGGGACAGGTGTCAGGGGCACCTGCCCAGGGGCTGCAGCGGGTTCCCTGCCCAAGGTGAGGCCCAGGACGGCCGAGGATGGCATCAAGGTAGCCCCAGAGCTCCCGGCCCCGCCTGCCATGCTCCAAAGCCAGCTCTTCCTGCAAGTGGCTGACCCTGCGTCAGGCCCACCAGCCGCCCCCAGCCCTCCCCAGCAGTGCACAAAGCTCACACAGGTGCCGGCTGCCCCATCCAGCGAGTGCTCCCTCTGTGCCCTGCCCTGGGTCAGTCCTCCGCGTGGATGACGCATCGTCACCCCCACAACACCCCAAACACGGGTGTCACCCTCGCCGTTGTTTCCGGGGAGGAAACTGAGGCTCCAAGGGTGAAGTGCCTGGCCCAGCCCACCAGCCCATGAGCGGTCCTCGGGGCTCCAAGCACTAGGCCCCTCCCAGCCCCCCAGCCCGTGAGTGGTCGTCGGGGCTCCAAGTACTGGGCCCCTCCCAGCCCCCCAGCCCGTGAGCGGTCATCGGGGCTCCAAGCGCTGGGCCCCTCCCAGCCCCCCAGCCCGTGAGCACCGTCGGGGCTCCAAGCGCTGGGCCCCTCCCAGCCCCCAGCCCCCCAGCCCGTGAGTGCGGTCATCGGGGCTCCAAGCGCTGGGCCCCTCCCAGCCCCCGAGCCCCAGGCGCAGAGCGTGCACAGATCACCGGGAGCAAAGTGCCGCGAGCCCGCTCTGCCGGCCACAGGTTCCCGTCAACGTCCCGAATCCCACGGAAGGCAGCCCCGTGGCTTAGAGACACAGGGCTACAGGGGAAACGAGCGGAAGCCAGGCCCCACGGTGGTGGCAGGTGAGCAGGTCCGGGACGGGACCAAGCACCCTCCCCACCGGGATTCTCAGGGCTTTCCTTTACTCTTGCTTCTGGGCTGACTGTCCCCAACATGGAACGGGGACTCCCGCCCCACAGCTCCTTCAGCTGGTGCCCGGTGCTGGGCGGGCCGTGCTCGGCTTCCCGCTGTTCCGTTACCCCGCCCCTGACCCTTGACCCCTGACCAGCTGGGGCAGGAAGCTGCGTGCTCCTGGGCACCGCCTGACCCCCCCAGGGCCACGTGGGCTCCCGGTGGCTGACCCCGGGCGAGTTAACTTCCCACCAGAAGATGGGGACTGCGGAGCCTGGGGGTTCAGTGGGATGAGCAGCTGCCTGTGGTTCAGGTCATGACCCCAGGGTCCTGAGATCGAGTCCCACATCGGGCTTCTTGCTCAGCGGGGAGCCTGCTTCTGCCTCCCACCCCCCACCCAGCTCATGCTCTCTCGCTAAGAAATAAATAAGATCTTAGAAAAAAAAGAAAACGGGGATTGTCCTACTGCCCTCCTGTGTGGGGGTCAAAGATGGCGCTACGGAAGCCGGTGGGCCTCACCGGGGGACCTGAGGACAGGGGCGCACGGCGGGCAGGCGGTGTCCCCCGCGGGCGGAGGCCAGCTTGTGCCCTGACTCGAGCACAAAGTAATGGCCATTTTTTTTTCTTTTTACGAAAAGGAAGCGAATTGGAAGGCCGAATCGCTGTGGGACTGCACCGCTGCGACCCCCTCCCAGCACAGGGCCGTGCTGAGCTCCCGGAGGCGTCCGCAGGGGTCCCGCTGGCCGGGGAGCAGGACTGACCCCTGCGCTGTGGGGCGTGAGCCGGTGCGTGGAGCAAACACGGACGAGCCTCCCTGCTTGTTTCAAAAAGTCAGCAAGAACCCGCCAGCCGCACCCAACAGGCAGCATCAAAGTGGGCCGTGGGCACGTCCCGTCCGGCGGCACCCGGAGCTGCACGCTCAGACACGCGGCTTCTGCCGCGAGTACCAGGACGTCCGGAAACCTGGGACCACGCGTCCTAACGATAGGTAAAAAAGAATTTTATAAAATTATAAATATAAAACAATAAAACAGTAACAGAACGTGGCGGCTGCACTTATGACTGGACGGCTGCAGGGACACGGGAAAGACCCTCACGCGTGTGTACGCCGTGCTCCCAGCGACAGCAGCGCGAGGTGTGCTGGCTGCCGCCTCCGGCCCTTCCCTCGGCCCAGCGGCCTGGAGTCCTGCACTGTGCTTAACGCAACTGTTTTTGAACGTGTTCGTGTTTAACGACAGTCCAGCTTCCCCCCTCAGTAAAGCAGCGTCCAGCCCAGCTCGAGCAGTGGCCCAGCGGAGGCCCCAGGTGCACGGGGCGCCCGTCACCACGGCCACGCGGCACCCCCGGGAGTGCCGGGCCCTGTGGCCAGGCAGGCAAACACGCAGAGTGTGCCGGCACTCCCAAACCAAATATAATCGGTTTAAAAACCACCCGAACGAGCAGCGGCCCAGCAGCCGCTCGGCACGGAACAGCGGTCCGTGTCGCTGCATCAGCCTCTTGGAAGGTAAGGTAAAGGACCGAATCCACAGTTGGGGGAAAAAACCCCACCGAGACCCCCCCAAACGACAGAGCTTGACATGAACTCAAAGTGTAAAAAGACAGGAAACACCTGGGGGGGCCTGAGTGCCGCTCCCTCCTGCCTGGAGCCCCGCGACGGCGACCGCCGGATCGTCATTTTTCCGCACAGCGAACGCAACCTTAAGCGCAGCCTGCAGCGGGTTCCCGGGACAACCTGCCGACCTGACTCAGGGGTCCGTCCGGCGGGGAACGGCAGGGGGGTGGGCACGACCCCGAGCGGGGGCCTCCACGGCACACACTAGAAGGGACAGCGGGTCGCCCGGGGTGCAGAGGCGAGGCAGGGTGGGCAGTCCGCCAGGAGGGATGGATTCTTCTGGAGCTCGGGGACCGCCGGCCGGCCACGCTTGGGCCTAGCTTGCACGTGACAATACGTAAATGAAGACAGTAACCCAAACCGTAGTTGTCCAAATGCACCAACAGGGCAACGAGAGACGGGGACGCCATGACTGCCGGGCGCGTGGCCCGACCGGGGGCCGGACAAGACGATACCACAGCCGGGGACAGGGCGGCCGGTGGTGTGGGTGCGGGCAGGGAGGCGGGTCCACGGTAAAAATCACAAGCCCTAAAAGCGTCTCTACCTTCTGATCCAGAAACTCGCTGGAAATGAAAGCCGAAGAAATAACCCCAGAGCTGGGGTTCCAGCCGCGGGGCCGCAAGGCCACTGGCGGCCACGCTAAAGTCCACGGGGGCTGGACAGCTGCGTGCCCCACCCACCGAGCACCTGGCGAGACCACTGCTTCCCTCACCTATTCTTAGAGTTTGCCTAAGGAAGAGCAGTTTTAAGCCAATCACAAAACACGATACAATCCTTGATAAACACACACGGACCCACAGTCCAGGCTCTACAGCGCGGGGGCTCGTGGTTCTGACCTCCGAGGGGCCGGAGGAGGCACAGGCCTTGTTTCCAGACTTCCTGCCGCGGGCACGTGTCGCAGGCCGTAACACATCCGAAAACCACGACAGACGCGGAGTCTGCACGGGGTGGGGAAGCTACAGACCAGGACGTCCGCGCACCGGCGAGCACCCTGGGGCCCGTCCTGGGGAGACAGGCTCGCGGGGGCCGGAGGGGAGTCGGAGCGCATCCCCGTGAGGAAGAGGGCCGGGTGGGGGCTGCCCACTCAGGTGCACTGTGGGGGTCGAAGGGCCGTCCCCGTGGTCCGCCGGCTGGGGGAGGGGTGGCGAGACCCGCCCGATGACCCAGGCTGCAGAGAAGAGCTGGGCCCGCTGCCTGGTCAGTCCTCGGGGTGCAGCTCAGCAGGTGCGGCAGGCCCGGGGAGCAGCCCTGGACGGCCCTTGGGTGGAGAGCCCTGGTCTGGGGCCCGGCTGCTCGGCTGCGCACGGCTGAGCGGGTCCTTCCTCCCTGCCCTCTCTGGACTCCCTGCCTGGCCCCGCGATGTGAGTAGTCGGGAGGGCGCCCCTGGCAGGGGTGGTCGGGCCCTGGTACGTCCAGCGGTCCTTGGTGGGGCCCAGAGAGACGGCTGGACAAAAGCAAAGGGGCCAAAACTGGAATGGGGCTCTAGCGGGTCCTCCCAGCCGGCCGCCCGTGCTGCCTGCTCTCACCAGTCTTCCCGTGGGCACACATGTGCGCCACCCCCCAGCAGGCAGCCCTGCACCGCGCCGAACGCCAGTGTCGCCCGGGGCCTCCCAGCCGCAGGGGCGGGGGTGGGGGAACGCCCGGGGAGCACCGCAATCTGCACCGTCATCCCCACAGCGCTCCCCAGCAGGCCCCGGGGCTCCCGCGCCTGTGGGGCTCGAGGCCACCTTCCTGCTGGCAAGACCACTCTGCAGACGCACCGCGCGTCCAGCCGCCTGGCTCCCCAGGGGCTGCGAACCCCGCGGGGCTGCATGGACCGGATCGCGCAGCACAGATCGGCAAGTGCATCCGGACGCCGGGCTCGGGGGAGGGTCCTTTCCGTGTTTGGTCCCAGGCCTGGTCGGGCCGAGCTAGAGGCTGGGGTGCTGAACAGTTCAGAGGGCTCAGAGTGGGGCAGGACTGGGCTGGGGGCAGGGTCCCCCATAGGCCAAAGGACAAGGGACATCCTGAAGGACCTACCACGTCTAGTCCCATCCCGGGCCTGGCCTCTGGGCCCCCTGCCCCCACAGCTCCCAGGGAGACCCCTGGAGGTGGGGGTGGGAGGGCAGGCCGAGGGCTGGGCCCTGCTGCTCCCAGGGAGACCCCGGAGGTGGGGGTGGGAGGGCAGGCCGAGGGCTGGGCCCTGCTGCTGGAGCCCGGAACATTCTCTCAGGGCCTACTCGACGGGTCCTCACCCCCGTGATCTTCCAGCGCTCACTGGTGGCTAACACGGGCCGTGCCCAACGCCAGCACGGGAACCCGGGTCCCCGCCGACTGCAGCTTCCCAGAGGCCCGAGCCCCCGAGCCCCAAGGACGCTGTAAGCGCAGTGGCAGGAGTGGGGGTGCTCACAGAGCAGCTGACCGCGGCAGTGAGCGTGAAGGGCGTGCAGGGCGCGGTGGACGTGGAGAACGGCGCAGGGCGGCGCGGACAAGCTCCTGCTCCCGAGCAGCACAGGCCGCGGCCTCAGACGCCGGACGGAGAACAGAGGAGGTCCCGGCTGAGCTCCGAGAGCAGCAGCGGTCACAGCTCCGAGCGCCGTCCTGTGCAGACGAGGACCCCGCCTCACACAGGTCACTCGGGCCACGTTCCAAGCCCCACGCCCAGCTGTTCCTGTCAGCCACGCGGGGAGGGACGCACCGCGGTCCCCACTTTATAGGAGGGACGGAGGCTTGGCGAGGCTCATGGCTCACCCAAGGCCGCAGAGCCGGAAAGCGGGAGTAGCCCCGGTCCCCGACGACACAGCCCGGGGCCTGTGCCCCTCCCTGCCTCACCAAGGTGGTGGACACGGGTGTCCCCGTCTGCCCAGCGGACAGGCTAGAAGAGCAGTGTGGACAGAGAGAGGATGCTCTGTGTCTGAGTGGTCAGGACAGGGACAAAGCCCCGCTCGCTGAGGAAGCTGGTCCAGGCTGTGCCCCAGCCTGCCCGCTGACCTCCAGGGAAAGCTGCCCCGTGACCCTGCCGGCTTCTAATGCCGCCTGGTAGCTGGTGAGCGGCCCCGGGGCTCTCAGTTGCCAACCCCGCCTCACCTCTCCCATCACAGCCCCCAGGCAGGGAAGGGCCCCTGGGGGGCAGCTCAGGGCAGTGGGCATGCAGGCAGGACCTCCCAGGAGCAGGA